>CM019182.2:55684045-55730001 GCA_009739505.2 Apolygus lucorum
ACATCACCCAACTAACTTCTAATGACCAAGGTGGGATGGGAGCGTTTTTGGGTCCTAAGGGCAACGCTAGAGGGACCAGGTGTTGACCAGGTGCCTTGTAACCCCGTAACCCCGACCACACTGCAATCCGAGCGAGGCCACACTCGTTGCACACTGCATCCCTGATGTTATTTGCCACTACTTCTCTATTACTAGACATTCCTTAACAAAGGAAGAGTTTATCATAATCACGATTTTTCTCCCTCTTGATGCCCTCAAGACCTGTTACTTTCAGTACTTGAACCTCGAGAATCATAGTGGACCTGTCAGGGTAGTAATACAATTACGTAGAAGTCCACAATAGCTCATTCGAGGTGGGTATAAAATCAATTCTAGCAATGATGCTGAGCTGTAGCCAACTCGGGACCTTTTCATTATTCATTCTACACTGTATATTGCAACACACCAATAGTAACGTACCTTTCCCGCCAAGAAGAGGATGTTGGTGTCGTAGTCGAAATAGGGAAATATGACGCCCGAGGACGAGTCGATGACTTCGGTGGTGAGTGGATTGCTGAGATCGTCTTCATTCCAAATGACGAGCTGGCGATCGCTGAGCCTCGAGAAACCTACAGTCGCCAGAAGACCATTTTTCAAGTACACCGCTTTACTACACCTGCTACTTCTCCCGTTGTGACAAAGCCCTTCCTAAAATTAATATGAAAGAAAAAAAGCCATTTGTTAGTTTGTTAGAATAGCACTACTCTACGATTTTTCAAAGTTAATCATGATAACCTGCACTCATGTTAAATATAACAATGAAACGAAGCGTACGTTAGGGGAAGAAAGTTATCTAATAAAAAAATTCGAGGTAGGCACTGTTGAAAAGAAAAAAGTCTATCTTGAACGTTGAACTTTAGAAAAAGAGGAGAGATACAAGTAAAAGCATTATGTGAATAATAAATAATAATAATAATAATAGAGAGTTCCTAGAAGATCCAGTTTGGTTGAGATACAGCATGATGTCGATGATCCAGCACCGTATCCAATCTGGTGCCAGATTCTACCACTTTGATACGATGCTGGGAGGCTACACGGCGTGCCAAATGGGGAATTTGCCTCACATTTTTGTATTTATTTTTTTCGAAAGAGGGTTCATTGACATGGAAGAAAACCATAGTGTGCTGCTCGAAAAAGCATCCAAAAAATTTAGAGAATTTAAGTAAGATGGAAATTTTAAAAGAAGCGGCAATCTGTTCATGGGGGCATAGGGGGGGGGGGAAGGATTTTCTGACCAATCTGACTGCATAGAATGAGCTAAGCCCCTCTGAGGTAGCGCTACCTCTGGAAATGCAAATGAAACTGTAGCTTACGTGATCAAACACAAAAGCGTGCGACTGGGGGAGGAGAAAAAATCTGGACGTGCAAGTGACCAAAAGAAGCAATTTTACTCACTCTTTTTACAATCCGATTCTACTTATTAGTTTATCGAGCATTATTAGTCTTCATCCTCTCTTATTTAGTTTCTATATTAAGTTAGTTTCGTTATTTGAATCACATTATTTGAGTGGTCATTTGACTGGATTGTTTCGTGTGGTCGCGCTTAGAACTTAGAAGGGCATTTAGAACTCTACCTAGGAGGAGACTAGAGCAAGCAACGACGATGCTTCCCAGTTGAAGGAGGAGGCCCAGGTAACTAATGACTGGGAGGGGGGAGGTGCTCATACCGGGGGGAGGGGTCTCTTGGAAGGGGACTGTCAGGGGAACCCTTTTATTGTCCTCCACTGTTGACAGGAGGCAAATTCACGAGCACCCACAGACCCCAAGCTTTGTGAAGAGGTTCCACAGGTACTCGTAGCAGCGTGCAAAAAGTCTCTAATACTATGGCACCAGATCGGATACAGTGCGTTTGTATCGACAACGAAGAGTTACAGTGATATTAGCAACCGTCATTCCGTGAGAAGCTACTAACTTCTCAGCTGAGACTCACAGAATTTTATGGATCACAAATAGGATTGACGTTGCTTTAGATTTTGCAGCACTGCATACGTAACATTGCCTCAATCTACGCTTTTCTTTGTTTTTGTTGAAACAATGAAAAATCTTTGAAAAATAGTAAGGAAAATATAAGAAAATCAATTAAGTGGTTTGTTTATTAACCAAAATGTAAGTAAGTAAAAGTATAAATACCTAATATATTTAAAATGAATGTGAGTAATCGTGAATTTTTCTAACCCCTTGTCTGTAGTGTAGACAAGCAAATTCAAAAATACGAAAGACGACCAAATTCAACAAGTTTGATAGACTTAACTGTCTCTTAGCAATTTTCTTTCAACCCACTCAAAATTCTATTTTTTTCACTTTAAAGTTTTTTTTCGCGTTTTCGACCTTACGGCACTGATATGGTCATAACTTCCCTTATTTCTCCTGAAAATTCAAATCTGACTACACCGTTAGAAAGAGCGTTAAATTACCAAATTACCTAAAGCAAAATCAAAATTTTTAAGCAATAAAACAGTATCAAAAAATCAAGTCAAAAAGCGAACTTAAATTTTTTTTTGAAACTTGACTTTCTTCGACCGAAGTTTTCACTCTAAATCCCTGCCCATTTCGATGGGTGCTCTTCAGAGAAAACATGCTCAAATTGTCAGCTTTCCAACGGTTTATCAATTTTTCTGTTCAACATTAAAAAAAAAGAGTAAATGAAGTTAGAATGTCAAAAAACGTGTGTTTTACAAGCAAATCCAGTGTTTCAAGCCGGTTTATGGTCCCTTCGATCTCGAAATGGCTTGACGATTTTGGTATAATTTTCTATGTAATTATTTACGCTGAATCCAAAAGTGATACTTCCGAATAATTCCGACTGCTAGAAAGTGGATTTTTCGAAGAAAATCGTCGTTTTTCATACATCAAATTCGCATCGTACATAAAGTAACACCTTTCTACTCAATAAAAACAACGAATTTCTAGCTGATTGAAGTTTTGTTGAGTAGAAAGGTGTTACTTCATGATATCTTTCGTATCTACGAATAATGCGTATTTTATGTATTTTATGTATTCTTACGAAAACGAAGGTTTTCTTCGAAAAATCCACTTTCTAGCAGTCGGAATTATTCGGAAGTATCACTATTGAATTCAGCGTAAATAATTACATAGAAAATAATACCAAAATCGTCAAGCCATTTCGAGATCGAAGGGACCATAAACCGGCTTGAAACACTGGATTTGCTTGTAAAACCCAAGTTTTTTGACATTCAAACTTCATTTACTCTTTTTTTTTTAATGTTGAACAGAAAAATTGATAAACCGTTGGAAAGCTGACAATTTGAGCATGTTTTCTCTGAAGAGCACCCATCGAAATGGGCAGGGATTTAGAGTGAAAACTTCGGTCGAAGAAAGTCAAGTTTCAAAAAAAAATTTAAGTTCGCTTTTTGACTTGATTTTTTGATACTGTTTTATTGCTTAAAAATTTTGATTTTGCTTTAGGTAGCTTGGTAATTTAATGCTCTTTCTAACGGTGTAGTCAGATTTGAATTTTCAGGAGAAATAAGGGAAGTTATGACCATATCAGTGCCGTAAGGTCGAAAACGCGAAAAAAACTTTAAAGTGAAAACAATAGAATTTTGAGTGGAATAAAAGAAAATTGCTAGGAGACATTTTTTGTTGGAAATACTTTGTAGAATCGAACCCTGAAGTTATGCCCATCGAAAGTGTAGACACCCTGTATTCTAATATTACCTTCGAATGTCGATGTAAATACTAAGTCGGTCAAAATGCAATTGGTAGTGGAAACTTATCCAATTGATCTCATTGAGATCGATCAGATCACACACTCCTCCACACTTCAGACGTGACAACAGACCGAAATCAATTAATCAATTCAATTCTTCAATTTTCAATTCATTTTACAGCGATCCCAAAGATAAAACTAGCAAAATATATAGAGAACACTTCAAAACAAAAGAAACTGACTGATGCTCAGATGATTGACGGCGGCTATTAGCTCAGCTAAGGAAACAAGGAGTTGAGTAAAGGTTATTCTCTAGGAATTTCCGCGACTCTCGCGGTACACAAGTTCTGTGAAGCTTAGTTTTCACCGCGAATCTCCCGTTTTTTCCCGTATCTAGCCCTGGTGTAACTCTCTATGGCGCTGGATGGAGGAAACTACCGATGTATCTAAGCTGAACCGAACCTACTTGAAACTCTCTATTTTAAAATAAATAGCCTCCATCTAAAGGGGCTATGGAATAAATTTGAACCTGCAGTAACTTGCCCCCGCCCACCTACCCTATAACAGTATATTTATGGTACTTACGGATATGACGAATCCAGTTCTCGGGTCGATTACCCGGAGTTTCTTGTCTTTGCAGGTGGTGGCGAGGCGGGACCCGTCGTAGTTAAAGGAAAGGCTTTGAATGACGTCATGGTGGCAATCAATGATGTGAAGAACGTCGCCTTTTCCGATGTCCCATAGCATTATCTGAAGAAGAGTTTATCATCATGATTACGTAGCATGAACAAACGTGTTTAAAAAATAAAATTTTTTGTTACAAAATATTCTAAATATCAAAGTCGACGAATCGAGCAGATAGGTCTTCAAATCATTCTGCCTCCCTAGTATACCTAGGCCCCTTTATACAACCCCTTTCAAGTTGACGTAGAAAAACTATTCAAGTGTGCAGTTTTTCTGAAATGGTCGAGAGCTCATCGTATGGGAAATTTACCGATTTTCCAACGGTGAAGATTATTGAACAGTGAGGTGAGGAAGATTTAGATAACGCTCTATTCAAGTGGTTGAAGCAGCGAATAACATCCCCATCGGTCCTATTCCGCAGGCAAAGGCAAACAACTTAGCATCTTTACTGAAGAAGGAGAATTGCAACTATACTACCTTCTATACCAAGAATCAATTCCAGAAGCAGAAGTGTAGATTACAAATGACTGGATTAGGAATGTTTTGTGTGTAGGAATGGATCGTGAGCCCTGGGATTTCGCTAACCCTAGAATATCGATTGTAATGAAAATCGTTCATTATAGCCGGACATATTGATTATAATGGACACCGTTCTTTGTAATCGATATTTCGATTGTACAGAACTTCGGATATAACGAACAAAAACCTTTGGTCCTTTTAAATTCGTTATGAACCATACCTACTGTAGTTGGAGAATCGATTCCTGTAGTATTGCTGATAGGTTTCGGAATACCTTGTATTGTTACACATGCAGGACATGTATATATATCGAAAGAATATATCAAAGTCTAGTTTTATCAATTTTGATAAAACAAGGAGACTGAGTAACTCGTGAGAAATATAACACGTCCTTACTTTGCCTGTCAATGAAACCACCAATAAACTGACTAATAGTAGAATAAAATTATGGAAATTAATTCTCCATAAAGGCACAAGGTCGTGGTGGAGAATGAGTATAAATACCGTCTATAAAACATTTTACCTAACGTTCTTCTTTGTATTTAAAAAAAAATTATTGACTTACTTACTGTTTAACTTTACTTTTCTTTGGTGTGAAAATATTTTTGAGTTCAATTTTTATTTTATTGGGTAATTTTTCCAATTTTTGTAGTAAAGTGGCCACATTTTCCTGCGGAAAATTATTTAAAAATACGACACTTCTTCACACGTCTTCAAGAAGTACTCCTGTGAAAAAAGTGTTCTCAAAGCCTGTCAGGGAAAAACACAAGTTTTGCCTTGAATAAATTATGAACACCACTTTTTGGTATAGATCCCCAAGTTTTGGCGGTTTCAAGGAGGTCTCAGTCGGTTGCTGTTTGCTACTCGTTTCGGGTTAGTGTTTCCCTAAATTACCGGGGCTCAAACTTTGAAAGTTATAACTAAATTTAAAATTTTCAAGGGTTTTTGAAATTCATTAGTGAACCAGCCTAGGGAATTGAAAAAACTAAAATATTGCCACTGGAATCATCAAAATCAAACAATAATTGCCGACGAAAAATGGGAAATTTTTGTTGATGATTCCATCGGCAATATTTTAGTTTTTGAATTCCCTAAGCTGATGCACTAATGAATTTTGATAATCCTTGAAAATTTCATATTTAGGTACAACTTTTGAAGTTTGAGCGCCGGTAATTTAGGGAAATGCTAACCCAGAACGAGGAAAGAACGGCTATCAACTGACACCCCTTTAACTCTTGAAAGAGCGGCGCAGTGTGCTCCCTCTATTCTGCCTCGGGTATTGCGCGAATAAACATTTTTTTTTTGATGATTTCTACTCTTTGGAGGATGAAATTTAACCATTACCACAAAACATATTAAAATACGAACTAATCTGCTACAAATTTCTTTCGACATTTGTAAATAAGATGAAATCAGACTTTTTCCATGATTTCGCCAGATTGGAAGGCAAGAAGATAAATAAGACAGCGGAATTATTGTTATCGGAAGCCTAGAGTGGCAGACTACTCAAGCTCACTCCAACGATTATCATGAGAGTCCATCGATAAAATTGTATCAATAGGTCACAAATTGTTGAAATTATTATTAGGCATGCCTTCTTTTGGTGCGTGCCAGGTTAATGATTGAAAGTAGAACATATTAAAATCCGTTTTCATTGAAATTTTCAGGGATTGAGAGAATTGCGTCATAAACAGCACCTTAGGAAACCACATTTTCTTATTACCTACGCACTGTACGAACGTACGGTTCAGTGACATCGGCAGTGACTAGGCAGTCCAACAGTCAGGCTCAACGTAATCGAATTATCAGGAGATAGTGAGATTTGGAATTAGTCCAAGACTTCTGCCGAATGGGTGTGGAGAATGACTTCTTCGAACCATAAAGTGATTGTATAGATACAATAAGTATCATATTTACGAGCATCATTCTCAATCATGTTATCATTTCAATACCGTTAGTCAAAAAACTTTGGGGTATCCTTTTTGGTTTATTACGAGTATTTTCAATAATGAATCTTTGGAATCGACCAAGAATTTTTTTTTTAAACCCCCTTAAAATTTGTTGGTTTGTTTCAAGGTACGTAGAATCCAAAAATCGAATAAAAATTTGGCAGTCCGCGGCACTTTCCCCACTTAGCATTGACCGATTTTGATGAAATTTGATATGTAGGCTCCATTTGGGGTCTAGTTGCGCCCCGAAGATTTTGGTTGATGTAGGTCACTTCTAAGGGTCAAACAATAAATTTTGAAAACGCCCTAACTCAAAAAATTTTGATATATAGGTATTGTTTTTCCATCAATTTAAGATAGTATAGAATTTTTAGAGACCACACGGAGCTCTGTAGGACAAACCGTTCGCTCGCTACGAGAATTTAAGGGTTGGACTTACGATAAATCAGAAACACGAATGTGAATCGCAAAAGAGGCCTAATCTCCGTTCAAATTTTAGCTGATCGAAATGTGATCGATGTTTTTCTTCATGTTGGATGGTTGGTGGCTTTGCAGACGAGTGATCTATATAGAAAAATAATAAACCATTGTGTAATGATTTGCAGCGTTTTTAATCTGAAAGGGGCCTCGAATGAGGGAGTGTAGTCAAGTCGGTATAAGCAATAAGAGCCTCCAACACGTGTAAAGAAAATACAGGTGACTCAAAAGAGTGCTGAGGCTCATCACTGCGGCTCCATTGTATGTCCGGAATTCAACGCTCCACAACGAATTGAACATCCCCTACGTACTACAATGGTCTCCATAACCGCATGGCTGATCATACATAAGCAATACTTTCGCACCCAGCTGCACCAAATAGACGCAGATTGAAAAAGAAACGACCCAAAGATGCTCACTAGGAATAAACCCAAGCACTGTGTGTTTGATAAAGACTGGTACAGGGCAACCACTGGGTTGTACCTGAAATTCATGTTCCATGTTAATTATATACTGATTCTACTATATTGCTGTTATCAAAACTGTAATGTTGATTTTTCTAACTATAAAGTTTACTTTTGATTCGGAAAAAAACATTCTTTTCCAATGGTATTTTGTTAGTCATTCTCTTAGAGACTGATTTGAATCACTCCGACCCAGCTTTTTTCCTGTTTTCACATCAAACGAGGGTAGTCGGACTATGAGCTGAAATTGATTCAACGGAGGTAACGAAGAATCGTGTGAACGGGGATCTCCCATTTCAGGGGTCCATCAACAATGGAACTTCGTCTCGGTTTGAATAGCAGTAAGAAGTTAGGGAAGGTACATATGCAGTTTTACCATGACTCATCATCCGAGTAATGTCACGATCTGTCCTTGAAGTAGGTAGATAATGGGAACGTTCATCAGACACCAATAGAAATTCACAAGAGTTTCTTATTTATCTTGAACAGCGACTATTATTCGAGAACTTTTTTTCGGTAGCTTCGTTCTTGTCGATCGACACGCAGAATCAATTAGTTATCAGTACTCACTCGTTCAATTTTTTAAAACTACCGGATATTGACATTAAGAAATATTGATAAAGAAAAAATGCGACGCTGCAAAAAATAGGCAAATAAACGTACCAAGTAGTCGAAACCAACGCTCGCGATGACATTTTCAGCAGTCGGATGCCACTCGATGTATCCGACCCGTCTCTTGTGTCCGTGCAAATCAGCTTCCCAGTCGGTCAAATTGGATTTGAGTCCTCCTTCAGGGATGTACCATACTTTTATCTACAATAAAAAATCATGAAATAATGGACATAGAACCCATTGAATGTTCTTCTATTGTTTCATGGTGTTGAATTTAATAATTGCGATTTATTGGAAAAGTAAATATCTATAAATTCCTAACTAATAGGGTGAAAAAGTCACATTTACTACTAATATATCATATTTTGATTCCTCGTAAAATTTCACTGCATAACTACCATAATAATGTTTTTAATAGGTAAGCACGAGTCACACAAACGAGGAAGCAGTCCAACTCCTTGAACCAAGTGATATCATCAGAAGATTGAAGCGTACCGAACCACTTGACCTAGCTTACTTGTGAAGCAGTGAAGTGAAACATCCACCATAAACAACAAAACTCAATGATGTATCTTAGTTTGAATACCTGTCCATATTTTCAAAATAATATTGTTAATAAGTTATACTTGGTGCAATAAAGAATATTGAAAAGAAAAGGTAAGCACGAGTTTAAAATCAGTGCAAAAACTGCGAAAACTGGTTTTTAAATATGTTCAACTAAGTAATTATAATTTATTCGGATCAATTTTTTGGTTTTTGATCAACTTTTTGATTTTTGATTTTTGACTTTTTGATTTTTGATTTTTGATTTTTTTTTGATCAACAATTTTTTTGATCAACTTGGTTTTCTAAATATGTTCAACTAAGTAATTATAATTTATTCGGATCAATTTTTTCGTTCAAAGAGTATTAACTCTAGAGACTCTTTGGTTCAAGCAGTGTTACCAGCAGGTTTCAATGAAATCTTTACAAATTTTTTGCAGTTACTCCACGGCATTAACAATCGAGAAACTATTCATCAATCTTTATTCAACATAATGAAAATTCCTAAATTTCCATTCGTTGAAAAAATCCCTACAAAAGAAAAAAACCCGAAATTTTCATAATTACTTAAAACTAGGAAGTTCTAGTGTATTTGTTACAATCCTATCAGAAAAGTAAGGTGAATAATGTTCAAAAGAAATATTCCATCATCATGTAGCGCAACATTGATTTGACAATAAACCACAACATGCATAAGAATCTTCACAATCCTTGAACTTGGGGCTTGTTCAAAGAATTTTCCTCGATGGCATTGTTCTGGATTAATTAATAGCTCATGTTCAAGCCTTGTCAGAAATGAGATATTCCGAATCTTAGCTTATAAGAGTGGTCACACATTATGATTGATTTTGTTGATGCCAAGAGAGCAGTCAGCTTCTAAAGTTGGCAACACTTGGTAGAAACCCCTTATACGCTTAATTTAGTTTTTAGACAAAATGTAAGAAGCAAAAAGACAGTACTTACGGTACAGTCGTCACTGCAAGAAGCGACAACGTTGTCATTGAATGGATTCCATTTTACGTCCAGAACTGGACCAGTGTGCCCCGCTACTTTGTACGTGTTCACATCAATTCGTCCTGTCTGGAGAGAGAAATCGAGACATTTTAATAATAGTTTTAACAGATATAAAGGAAATTGGGGGGTAGATTGAGTGAAGTAGGCTGGTATCTAGATAATTCGAGCCTATACTGAAAGTCCAGTTACCCCTCAGGAACCCAGGAGTTCCCTTTCAGTGTCATTGGTAGCAGATCCACCTACGCGAATCAACAGCCACCTAAATGTGATTTAACTTAAGTACCCATCAACTTGAAATTACGAGCCTGAGTTAGATTGGAATAATTCCAATAATCAAAATTAATAATTATTATTGATTTTGAAATGTATTACGATTTTAGTAGGTTATTTTGGCATTGGAAGAGTCCAGATTGAACTGGGCTCATTTGAATAAACGCCAAAGAGATACGGGATCGACCACAAAACATCAATGTTTGAAATACATTGACAAAAAAAAATAAAACCTCCAGAAAAATTGAACGTTTTGAAGACACACAAAATAATTTTTGTTACCTTCTTCTTATAAGAGTTGAGGCTATATTTAAAGTGAAATATTCCAAGCAAGGATAATCTAAAGTTGTACAGAGGTGATGTAATTATTTGTTTATATGCATTTATATGTTTAATTTATAGGGTGAGTAAGTGATGGAGCACACATTGAGCTCAAAACATCGATGATACACAAACATTGTCTTCAATAAATAGATAGGAAAAACGACATTGATATTGCATCCTTGAGTCTTACCCACGAGTTTTATTTTAAACAAATTTTGAATGGCCAACGACAGTTTTGAGAATGTGGTACACATCAGAAAGCATTTTTACAAAAGATATCACGTCTTGATGGATAACGGTTGTAGTATCCATGGGTCGGAATTTCGCTTTTGTGACGTCAGATCAAATTTAGCGTTCTTGAAAACGTTCCTGCACCAGTTTTCAGTTCGAAATTCCTTAACAAAATACCATACTCGCTTGTGTTGGCGGATGAGCTGTTAACAACTCTGGCGTCACTGGCAAAAAGAATCTCTCGATAGAGCGCGTTGAGATCATTTGAAACAGACTCAAAGTCAGAAACATTGAAATAAGGATAGAAAATAATGGTGACGACTTAACAACGCTGCAAATTATTTATTAAATTACTTATGGTTTATTATTTTTTGCAGTGATCACCCGTCTGCATTTAATCAGCTGAAATTTTCCTCACTTCCATATGTGATTCACACTCGTGTTTCTGACTCATCATTCGTCCAACGGAGACAGGAGCCTCCCTACAATGGCCCGAAGAGGCTAGTTTATGTAGATCCGAAGGATGGCTTCCTCTCTGTTAAAATTTTTTTCTTGGTTCAATTTGGTACAATTCCAAAGATTCAATATTAAAAATAATAAACCAAAACTATAGAAAATATTTTTCAGCCTCCCATATTTGAATTTATCTTTTAATTCCAGTAAGTAATGAAGCATAATATGAAATAAAATATTATTTTGTCCTTCTCCCTAGTGTTGTTGCGTTGACCAGCACAACTCTGACGTAGCCCCCATCCCACAGTGTAATAGCAGTGTGAAGGCTTTCCCGCTCTAATTTTTTAGGAAGCGTTTATCGGAGTTTTACATACACATTTATGTGCTTCGATAGAGATTCACTACTCATTAAAAAACATCATGCAAATATCATCTCCACTGGGATGAACTAGGTAATTGGGGGTTTTCAAGGACCAAACTTGAATTTCGGGTAGAAAAACCGTAACTGACTCGCTGGAACATTCAATTTGAAATTTTGACACCAACAGTACTTACTTGCGATAAATTCTCAAAGGTTAAAAAAAAATATACTATGATGTTGCATAGTAAGTACCTTTCAACGACCCACAACTTGTATGAAAAATCGAGGACAAAAAATAAAGGAGAGCGCAGTTGCCATCGAAAAATATCATCAGAACCGTGAGTAGGTAATCCTCATCGAGAAAATATTGCTTCGTAGGAACTTATGAGAGTTTCTCTCAGTGGAAGGTGCGGGGAATGTGCCGTTGAGAGCTTTTTCGCCCTCTCGGTCAGAGGCCAATTTTCTACCAATCGTTTTCATCTTATTGCTTCTAATTTATCTTGATCTGGGGGAATGTCGTGTAAGTCTCTCTAGAAGAATTAGAGTTTTTGTGGAGGACCGTCGTTGTGGTGTTGAAAATTTTGCTGCTAGCAATGGGGTATGACTACTTGTATTTCAGTCTAGTGTGCTACTCATTATGCTACTGAGGATACGGTCGTCAAAATGTTGTGTGTATCGACCCACGGTATAACGAGTTGTCAACTATTGGGGTCATCCAGAAAATACGCCGTTGTTGCCTAGCTTTCGATCTTGCCACAGTGGTTAATAGAGTTTTGAAAGTATACCACAATAAATTTTGCTTGTTATCTATTTTTATACGCCTAAATGTTACCTACATTTAAAGTTCGTTTTCGATTTTTTTGGTTCTTTGCTAATTGAATAGGTGGCTGGAGCAACGTTCAATGTTAAAAAACTCTACTTTTCAGGAACGCTGTGATTAATGAAAATTTCCTTTTAATTTCAAATTCTCTCATCGCGCATACATTGAACGTTGTTCCGTTGGTTATGCAGCAGTTCCCTTCACGCTAAGCGTCGTACGTAACAACATGCAACGTTGCTCCACAACATGGAAACCGGATCGCCATGAAACCAGCTGTCTGCGCAGTGTATCGGCCATTGTCGGAACTAATATTTTTACATATTCTGATCCTCCTTTTCACAATGAGCGTTGTTCAACCAAAAACCGATTTTGCCTGAAATTAACATTGAACGTTGCTCCAGCCACCTATTCGGATGGAGAGTATGGGTTGGTTGGTGTCCTCTCATGTTTGACTGCCACTGAGCCCTGATGAAGGAAATATATTTTCCGAAAGCTAGGCAATAACGGCGTATTTTCTGGATGACCCCAGTCCTGATACTCCTTGGGTACCTAATTCATACTTCACACGTCACACATACCGTATCAAGAGGTAGGACGATGAAGGCTCCGCCTCCAGCCACCTCAGTCACTATGGCGATGAATTTCGGGTTCACAGCGCAGAACTGCGAGTCGTGAGCGTTTTTCGTGATGTTGACGTTGTCGTAGCATTTCTCTCTTCTCACCGGCTGCCCATAGACGTGGCGAAACTTGGAGCTCCTAACACCTCGAAACCACAGCTGCAAAACATCATAATATATAATCACATCTGTCAAAAATGGCGATTATCCAACAAAACTAATCATTTTGACCCAAAACAGGTATCTAGTTGACATCGTTTACTTCATGGACTACTCTCTCGGCTTTCGTAAGAATTTGGACTCCCTTTGAAACATTCTCGGGCAAACCATAACAACTAAAATTTATAGTTTTCCATAAAGAACATTTCGTTCTCAACACTGAAGCGTCTCATTCAGTGCAGACAGTGTTATTTCAGGTAGAATCACAAAAAATATACTTACTTAAAAAAACAAAATACGAACAAGAAATACATTGCAAAACGAACCAAAAATAGAATTTTGGATTCTGAAGACAAAACATCGTGGCGTGTGAGTTTTCTCACAACAAACTGTTCCAGTAAAAACAACGTAACTTCTGACCCTCAAGATATTTCGAGGAGACGTTGAACATTATACTAAACTGAAAAGAGAAACATCTTAGAAATTAGATAAAAAATATTTATTTTGAGTAGGAAAAGCGAGGCGCCACCGGCTTTTGAGGGCGATTAAGTTTTCGAATGGAAATTAAGATAAGCTTCTGAATAATTCAATTTTCAGGTTTTAAATTTCTCCTTTTGATGTGACTTTGGACAAACATACATTAAAGGAATACGAAACAAAATTGTTCATAATAGTGTGATACCTCATCAAAATGCGAAGAGGAAATTTTGATTTTGGACGACCCAAATTTTTGACTTGATGCACGAATACAAAACTTGTTTATCGTTGATAGTGAAAATTATGTAAGTACCTTAATATATCAAAATTTGAATTTTTTATAATTACTATGGATACCTAAATCGGGATGAAATTAAAAAAAAAAAAAAAAAAATTTGGGAGAGCGCAACATCAAAAATCATCGATTTTTTAATCTGCCTATTCTGCATATCGCAGATTGAGGTCACTCAGTAACAAACTCGCCCAGAAGTGAAAAGGAAATAAAAACGTTGCCGAAATGGATCTGCACGGTTCGGGGGATTCTGTTGCGTGGACCGTGGAAGCAACGTCATGGATGGCAGAATTTGAGAGAATAATTTCCACTATCTTCATCGTTTTCACGATAAACACACCGATGATGATATCCTTCCGAGATACCTCCAATATGACCAGATGGAATTTACATTGACCGTTGGAGAGAGGCAACTGAGATGAGAGTGGGGTTTTTTCAGTTATTGCAAAGAAGTATCAAGTATACCAAAATTCGAGTTTTGGGAATCCTCACGGAAAATGGAATTGGAGTAGTTTCAAGGCGTCCCAGTTTAATAACTGTTTTTGGTAGAAGGTTGTAACTTGTCGCGAAACAATTCTCCAGTGATACAACAATCACTGGAGTAAAAGGTTACTCAACTCCTGTGGTATAGAATTGGCTGGAGACGACTCCTTCCAAGGAAACGTAATTTTCTTCATCTGGATATTAGCATAGATTCGATGTCCGACAAACAATTGCTTTAAATCCTCACAACTTATTATTCTATTCGGTATCCCTGTAGGACACGTCTTACCGGCTTTATAATAATCATTCATTGCAAATTAAATTGTGGAAAACATTAAATTGAGATACGGAAAGTACAACCTAACAAAATCAATACCAATTTTAAAAGTTATGAGTTTTTTTACGACTTTACTCACGAATTTAAAGCAGGCAGCAGTTACGCAACACTGAGAAATAATTACTTTTATTATTAGCAATAGGCGTGTTCCAAACGAGCAATATTTTGTCGAAAATTATTCCGTAGGTAATGAATAATTTCTATTACTACCGTTAAAAGTCAACAATGCAATTCTGTTACGAACCCAAATTGTATCCAGGAATATTATAATAGGGTATTTCTCAAATTGCATAATCTTTTCCACATTTTCACCAATTCAATAGCATTTCTATCTGTTCGAACTTACTTCATGCACAACCAATACCTGCTCCTTTTTCTCCTTCCAAAAACCACCATCCACATTACTTCCAATTTTCTTTCACACACTCTTTCTATTGTTCCCTTGCCAACCTGCTCTCTCAAAACCGTTTTCCAAGAACATCCAAATTTCGGTGTGTAATTCTTCAAAATAAGTAGTTTTTTTGTAATAAACGAGAAGGACTGGACCACGAAAACTCTGAAGCAGTGCAGTATTGCTCCAATCCTAACTATTTTGGACTTGGAGTAGCTGGACCACCTGGAGTAGCTGTACTCTTCTTCAACCTTCTTTCTTCCTGGAAGCTGCCTTTTTTCTGGTGGAAGCTGCCTGTACTGCCTACTTACTTCTGGAAAACCTTTCATATGGGACTGATCACCCCACAGCTAAGCCCTTTTTCTTTCTTATCTTTCACATGGCCATTTAGGGAAACAATAGAACCTTTCAATTTAAAACTATTACAAAACCTGCTTTCAACTTTTCAATAAACTCACATTCTTGTTGATGTTTCATCAATTCAAACTCTGTTTTTTCTTCTTTATCACCTGATCACCACACAGCATATTTCACTTTAGGTAGGTACCTAACCTAGCTAAGTTCTTTCCCCTTCAGGGATGGTCCTTCGAGTCTTCAACTCTTTTTCTCTTTTCATTTTGATCATTCTCATTAATTAGTGTTGGATAATTACTGTATCCAAAGCAGTACTTCCATACTAAACATTATCTATTATCAAATATCGAATAAGGAATCCTTATCCGTTACGAAATACGTAAGTTGAATGCACTTGAATATGGACTATAATTATTTAACATTATTTGTTGTTTTGTTACCATTCTCTTCGATTTATTTTAAATTTTATGCAATATCTAGTCGCAATTCTGCGTCGAATGAGATCAACCGCAGTAGTAAGAAAATCGTTGTTGTTAAAGTTTGGCACCTCTGAAATCGTAGATTATCGCACCAATACTAACGCCGAAGGATCATAAAGTTTGTAATTTCCAAAACCAGGAGGCCCATTAGGTATTACGTAGGTGTAACGTAACAGCTTCATCAACTTCAAAATCTTTCTTCAGAGCTGCAATGAGGCATTTCACCATGTCGGAATTTCCTATTTTTGACCCCAAAATCGGATTCAGCACCTCGAAAAACCCCCAACGACAAACTTTCAGCCCGTACTTCCTAATTTACGAATAAGCAAAACAGTGTAGAAAACATGAACGTTTAAAAAAACCGGGAGGATGACATCATCCTGGAATAGTTCATGTACGGCCGCTTGAAGCGCTGAGATCGTGAAATTTATAGTCCTCAAATGCAATATTTCACAAAACCAGTAAAGATCGAAATCGAAAAACTGAAGAAAAAAATATAAAAAACAAGATGGGGAAAATTTGGTTTCACCTGTTTTTGTTTGATTACTTTCCCCTTAGATAACACGATTTCGTTGTTCCATCGGGCAACACTGGGAGGAGACGGCGATCCGAACAGCCAATCAGCGAGCGTTCCCGCTTCATGTTGAAGAGATCTGTTTTTCCGGTTATTTTTTGAAATCATAAATTTTGATTGTCTCCCAAAAATAACAGGAGACTTATTTTTTCGAAATCATCCCGATTTTCATCTATCCCACTTCATCAACTATTCAGGAAAAATGCAAACAGAATTCGGTGAAATTCCTCATTGGTCTCATCCGACGCATAATTGTGAGTATTAACTGACCAAATTTAAACATTCTGGAGCGAATAGATGTAGACGACTTTTCAAAGCCACAAAAATTATTTAAATTTACGAAACATACGTTTTTTTTAGCGAAAAAAAGTGGAAAAGAGTTATTGTAAGTTCTTAATATTGCTAATTGTGCGTTAAATTTTAAATGAAATACTTCAATTTGATGTTTCCTCGCATATAACAGTCAGCCATGTGGGTGTGTCACATAGCTTCCTCGTATCCATAACACGATTGCATAGTAGATAACTCAAAACTTCTATCTTTAAGTACCTACCAATACTCTCCATATTTGATTATCACATGACGATGTCATTTATAGGAAATCATCCAGAATCTCAACAACAAAACCCCTGAAAATCCCATCAAAATAGAAGACTGTAGAAGTTATGGTTATTCAGGATTTCTCGTTGGCGCATGATTGTGCAGGCTACTAATGATCCGATCATGATGAAATTGATAAGGAACCATCTGATGTCACAAACATGCAGTCGAAAATGTCATCCAATCACTATAGAAGGTGCATATTATGGTTGTTACAAGGAGATACCACTATCAACCCGACAGACACACAGACATTCAAAAGGACTTTTTTTAATAATTGAAAAGTGAAAACAGAGCTTCCTTAGTAGACCTTAGTAGACTCGGTAGCAAAATTTGACAATAATTAGCAGCTTCAAAGTTAGATACCGGAGAAGTAGAACCATAAATTCACAATCCACTCTTGAGATAAAATTCCTGGCTCGTGCTCTATCATTCGACCGCTGAAGGTTCCAATGATAATGAATGCAGTTTCGCAATCCTGCAATCCATATTGAGAATCCGCTCGCGCCAGACCATGACGTCCAACTGTTGTGACTGTTACAGAGTCTCATACATAAAAATTACCACCCTGAATTCCTCGTCGAAATAAGAGAAAAAAAAACCCTCCGCCTTAATCCATATCGCAATTCCATTTCCACGAGATTTCTATTGTTATACAATCGCACTGTTTTCCGGCAACTGCACTCAAGTGGGAAAGAACGTCATTTTTCGCAACGCGTGGGTGGACTTGACCTGCGTTATCTTTGAGTTACACTACAGTGTGTAGGAAGGTAGGTACCTATCAGACCCTACCAGTCAACCACCATGAAATTTAGCGGAAATTGTCAACTACGAGTAAAATTGAAGAGGCTTGAAAAAGAGCATGTTGTTTGTAAAGTGAGTTTTGATCTTTGATCTAAGATTCTTCGAGATTCCGAACAGAAGTAATACTAGACTGACGTAAGGTTTGGTATTTCCGGTGTATTCCTGCAGTTGTTAAATTTCAAATCTTTAGGGTCAAAAATTGATTCGAGCCAGCAATTTTTGTTGTTTTTATTGAGACTAACGTCACCAGTAACATACTTGGTTAGGACTTTCAGGTTAACAGGACTTTCTGAGCTTTCTAATGTATTCCAATCCCTCAATAATTAAAAGCGATCCAACCCCCAGTAACACTCTCTCTGACAATATTCATGCTGTTCCATTCTCAACGTTGAACCTGTATGAATATCCAAATAAGTGGGTATCTGTTACTATTTTTTGGGTGGTAAGTAACAGTCACAGTTAACACTCACATTAGAATTATTTGTATATGAAAAACCACGAGAACAACGGAAAGAGCAAGGTTCAAACATTAAAAAAACACCCTCAGCGTGCCCTTATTTCCAAATTTTACAAGAAAATGATTGATGAAAACACACATTTCCTTGGCCTAATCAGCTAGCTGCGGTATCGAACACCACATTCGTGGTGGCTGTGCATAACCTTCCACTATTACGTTTTATATACAAACTGGCTCAAGAAATTTTTTTTTTTTTTATTTTTTATATAGAGTAGGAGGTCTTAGATGAGTTGATATACAAACTCCTTCCACTGCGACCATCAAGATCTATTGTGGAGAGCCTCCAGGCTATGTTAGCCCACTAAGAAGGGTTTACTGAACACCCCTTCTCCCCACTTTTTGGCAAAGCAGAGAAGATCGGTGTATGCCACCTTAGAGATGGTGTCAGGAGCTAAGACATCACTTCCGAGGATTGTGTATCTAGCTCGACCCAGTGCTTCACAGTGGCACATGATGTGTTCGGCATCTTCCGTTTCCATGTCGCAGAAGCGGCAGATGTCCGTTGTTAGTTTGCCTATCTTCTTTAGGTGATAGCGAAGTGGGCAGTGACCTGTTAGCAGACCCACAAGAATTCTGACGTCCTTCTTAGGCATAGCTATAAGTTCTTTAGCCCGTTTCTTAGAGAACGTCACAAATAGTTTTGCATGTCTCAGGCCTGGGAGGTTGTGCCAGTATTCTGCTCGCTCATTTCTTTCCCAGTTGTTAACCACATTCTGTAAGCAGCTTTTGGTGGTTCCCAGGAATGGTTCCGGCCCAATTGGCAGGGACTCTGAGCCTCTTTTCGCAAGACGATCAGCAGTTTCATTACCCTCATAACCCTCATGTCCAGGAATCCAGAGTAGGGTGACCTGGTTGTCCTGGGCCACAGTTTTGAGGGTATTCAGGCATTCCCAGACCAGCTTCGAGGTTATAGTGTATGAAGCAATGGCCTTCAGGGCAGCCTGACTGTCTGACAAGATGTACACTTTGGCTCTGTTGATATGCTTGTTCAGCATTTCTTCAGCGCACAGTTGAATTGCATGGACCTCTGCCTGAAAGATTGTGGCATTCGTCCCGAGAGACTTTATAAGGCTGGCCGTAGGGCCTTTAATGCCTATGCCAGATCTTCCACACATGACTGATCCATCTGTATACCATACAAGAGAGCCTGGTGCAAGGTTGGGCACCCCCTTTTTCCAGTGGTCTCTATCATTAATGACCACCTTGAAAGGTATTTCAAAGTTTTGTTTTTCTATCATGAGATCAGAGACTGTCAGAGCCATTCCACCTTCATAATTCAAGAAATCCTTTCTGATGACTCTAGAAGGCTACATCATGCTCTTGTACCACAGGAACATCAGTTTTATCCGCCATAAGGCGTGTTATTTCGGACCAAACGTGTGACTCAGCTACTGGTACCGTTACCCTAAGTATTTTAGAACAATACATTTCCAAATAATTTCATAGGTAGGAAATCGCTGATAATTTGTTAGAAAAGTAAAAAAGTGTGGTATAGTTCAACGTAACTAAAATGGCACTAACTAGGATAAATGTGATTGGACGTCGAATAATTAATTTTTGATTTTTTGAATTAATTTTTCATAGGTGGGAAAGCCGCTGAAAATCTGATAGAAAAGTTAAAAAGTGTGGTTTTTCCTCAGACCTAAACCATAATATTTCAACTTACCTAAAATTCTAAGGATGGAACTAAATAAGATAAATGTGATTGAACGTCGAATAATTAATTTTGAATAATCCATAATTTCTTTGAATTAATAAATTACCAACCCCTGATCATTAACCCACGGTAAGTAGATTGAAGATCAGATAGGTATTCGATATTAAAGGTTCAATGATGAATAGGTACCTCATGAAAATACGAAAAAATAGATTTGGAAGAAGTTAGAGTTCCTTACTATGTTCATGTTATTTGTCATTTCAACACAGTTCGAATTGTAGAAAGAAGTAAGTATACCTAAGTAGATTTTGTAGACTTATTGTCGTAAGCAGAGGTGTTATGGAAGGGCAGGGCGGGTGCCTAATGTTATAACTACTGTTATGATCGATTCCCTACCCACACCAGCTATCTATCAACCACCTTTGATGGGCATCCTGTGTGCCCTCTACAGAGAGAACAATCTATCGTTAGTCTAGATAAATCCAAGAATAATCTATCTGGCTTTGCCCTATAAATCATTCGTGAGATTGACGCAGCGGAAGTTGGGTCGCCTTCTGTTGCTTCCTACCTGACACTGATTATGATTACGAGATTCAGCGCTTCGGGGTCTCAAAGGAATTTCTGCCGTTCACTGGGAAGGAATCGATAGGAAAATAATTCCTTCAGTGTTTTCTACGTCTCATCGCACCCGTGCCGCCCCGTACTCCCGTCCTCGTTCCGCCCGTAGGAATCCGATCAACTGGGAATCCTGTTGATGGTGATACCGGTGCCACACTTGGGTAGTTCACATGATGTAAACAGTTTGAATCAAATTAATTCATTACCTAGTAATTTGCTACCTATTTATTCAAGTACTTATTGAATTATTATGTTTGGTACGTTTCTGGCCATGAAAGACCAATCAAGTCTCAGAGAAACGTTGAAGCGAGAGCAAGGTAGGTTCCTACATTAAACAAAGAAAATGTTAATTATAAGGAAAAAACCAGACTTTCTTCATTGAACAAAAATCACTCAATCCCAGGATCACATCACATTAAGATAAATTTAATGTTATGTGGAATCCTCAGTTGATCAATCCGTACTAGGTATTACAGAATCAATTTAACAAAGAATCCTTCAGTTTGGGGATTGTAGGAAAGTGGTATCAATCGTCAACATTTGAGTTTAAGGTAATATCACCCACCTTATTAGTTACCTTATCAACCAACTGTAATAGGGTTGGTATCGGGTAAATACGTAATAAGGCGGTATCGGGTAAATATGTACCTACCAACGTCCTAACTTCGTGGAAACGATGCGATGGCGGGGAGAGATAACAGTCACGGAAACCAACCGCCAATAAGGTACCGATAAAGGTTTCACCTTTCAAAGTCAATACAATGCTGAATTGCATAAAACGAAACCACTCGAATCTGCAAAAACGGGTCATTCTTTATCCCGGTTTCTCACTGCTAATGTCGATGCTTCTCAAAATGAATTAATACTTAGGAGCCAAATATGACAAATTTAAATTATACCTACACGTTATTAAATAACGTGTAGGTATAATCTAAATTTGTCATATTTGGCTCCTAAGTATTAATTTTATTTTTTGCTATAAATTTTATAGCAAAGCTTATATCGCAAAAATCATACCTAATTACACCTACCTCATACCTACTAGGTATGAACTTCAACATTTTTCACACATAATAGGTAAGGCAAGTCTATCGATAACTATTTTTTTCAATTCAAGCCATTGTTTACAATTTCTAAGACTAAAACAAGTCTTCAAAAATCAAAATGTTTACAAGCGTTTCACGTTTTATACCTTTCTGAACAATCTTGGTTCAATGTCTGTCAGTCGGTCTGCGTCTGCAACTCCTTGTAACGAGCAAAACTATAGAGCAATCCGATTTCGGTGAAATTTTCACATAGGTACTGTGGAGGTTGGGGTGTAAAAGGTCCCTTATGAATTTAATCGATCCCGACAGCAGCCTCTGCCCATGAACAAGTTTAAAATCCTTGTAACAAGCATAACTTATACGGTTTCCGTCCGAATTTAATGGAATATTCCAAGATCTCGTGGGTTGAAGTGTAGATGGTCCCCTGCGAATTTCATCGTAGCCATAATGTCGACTGTTATCATCCGAATACGATGCAATTTTCAAGGATTATGCGTTTGGGACTCCCGAAGATCCCCCTAGAGATGTCAATATCTTCAAATCACAACTCGTCAACATCCCTCAACTAAATAATTCCAGTAAAATATGTTCCTGACATGCACTTTGTTTATGTTACGGACACGTGCGGTATTAACCACCACTACTAAATTGATTATCAGGGTCATTCTCAGGAAAACGTGAAATCGGTTGTCCCTAGTATTTGTGCCTGTAATCAACCGATTTTGGTTTATTATTTTCAATAATGAACCTTTGGAATCGACCAAGAAAAAAAAATTTTAACACCCCCTCAAAATTTGATGGTTTACGTTTCAAGGTACGTAGAATCCAAAAATCGAATAAAAATTTGGCCGTCCGTCCGCCGTACGCCGTCCGCGGCACTTTTGCCACTTAGCATTGACCGATTTTGATGAAATTTGGTATGTAGGCTCCATTTGGGGTTTAGTTGTGCCCCGAAGATGTTGGTTGATGTAGGTCACTTCTAAGGGTTCCAAAATGAATTTTGAAATTTTGAAAACGCCCTAACTCAAAAAATTTTGATGTAAAGGTATTGTTTTTCCTTCAATTTAAGATTCTATAGAATTTTAAGAATTTTTTGAGACCACCTGGAGCTCTGTAGGACAGACCGTTCGCTCACTACGAGAATTTAAAGTTTGGACGTACGATAAATCAGAAACACGAGTGTGAATCGCAAAAGAGGCCTAATCTCCGTTCAAATTAAAGCTGACCGAAATGCGATCGATATTTTTCTTCATGTTGGATGGTTGGTGGCTTCGCAGACGAGTGATCAATATAGAAAAATAATAAACCATTGTGTAATAATTTGCAGCGTTTTTTAATTTTTGTTGTTTAAATGAATAGTTTTTATTGTACTGGAACTCTCAACCTTTTGACTGCGAAGTTGTAACACAAAAATTTACATTATCCGCCTAAAACGTCGCTACATCATCGTGTCTCACACCGACCTTGCCAACTTCAACTTTCAATGGAGTCTTCTCTATGTCTGTTTCAAAACGTTGAGGGCAATATTTTTTATAGACCAATTTCAATGATGTGCAACATGATTTATGTTTGTCTCGAGGATTTCCATCATTCCCTCACAACATCAGTTTTTTTAAGGAAATATTCAAACCACCCGCCTGCAGAAGGAGCTTGGCGCGTTTTTTAACCTCCAACACCAGTACCGGTTTCAATGGTACCCAGCGTACCAATAGCAAAATATCGGGAGATTCTCTGGTAAGTTTCTCAAGGTTTTTCTTTTATTAATTCTGACTCAAATGACTAGAAAAAAGGGTGATGGAAGGGTACGATTATTTTTTCAAAATGTTGCTATGGAAGTGAAATAATTGGAAAAAACTTGAAGTTTGTCACTACTTCATTTATCATTGCTTCATAAATTATAAATGCTGATATATTATATCAGGGTGAAGTAATGCCTAGCCAAATTAAGTTGTGAAGAAAGTCTGACTTCGTTTCACATCAAATCAATTTATCACGTTAAAAAAATCAACATATGAGTTTAAGCAGTTATTTACGTGATTTTGAGTACACTTAATGACAAATAATTACTGTAATAGGTTAACCTTTTGTAGGGTGGTAATTACTTCATAATCTCCGAAATCACTACACTTCATAATCACTTCATTTCTTCACTTAGCAATTTGGAAACGAATTAAAAATGTAATAAAGTCCAATTTAATATTGGCCAATAATAGTGATCTTTAAAAAATTGAACCTGTAAACCAACTTTTCAATTTTTCTTGAAAAGGAGGACAGTTTTCCTGGGAATGAACCATCAGATATTGTAACTGTAGACATTTATCTCATAAACCACATACAACGGCAATCATTATGTAATGTTATATTGTTAATTCCATAACCTGTTGGTATTGATGTTAGTTGGAACACCAAAAATATTGAAACCTTACCTGAGTGTTGGTCATTGTGGCACAGAGAGGACGGAATTAAAGTAACAAAAACAACTGTGAAAACAAAACAGAAAAACACAAAAACTGTAAATTAGGAGCCACACAAAACAGCACAAGCACTAAACAGTAGAACAGGTGAGACCGAGTGGACGAAATCTAATCACTGAGCCACTTGAGTCATTATCGGTTGGCGCTGGTTCGAGGAATCGTCACAATTAGATTAATTGGTTACAGATTAAAAAAAAACGAAATTGGATCGTTTTACGGCAGAAAGGTCATTTCTAGGAGGTCATTTTCGTAAAAAAAGGGAGGAGACAAATTTCGAGGTGTAGACGCGGAGGGACTGAAGTGTAGGTAATAAAAAGGGAGATTTCCAGAGGGAGGAGGTTGCTAACTAGGAAGTGTAATGGTGTAGTGGAGATGGACGTTGGAGGAGGGGAGATGCTGGTTCATGCGTTCGTTATGGTCTGGGTGCGCGTTTCGGCTAATTAACAACAGCAACCGGCACCCAGGAGGATGATGACTGGAAGGAGTGAATAGGTGGGAGACATCGTAGTTTCCAAGACTGATAATCAGAGTTCGATTTATAAGTTGCTAAAAAAGGTAGTCACCTAAAATATTTCGTTAGTAATCAAATGAGGAATTTCACCATGTCGGAATTTCCTATTTTTTAACCCAAAATCGGACTTAGCACCTCGAAAAACCCCTATGGCATACTTTCAGCCCGTACTTCCTAATCAACGAATAAACAAAACAGGTGAAAAAATATGAACGTTTAAAAAAACCGGGAGGATGACGTCATCATGGAATAGTTCATTTACAGCTGCTTGAAGCGCTGAGATCGTGAAATCTATAGTTCCCAGATGCAATATTTCACCAAACCAGTAAAGTTCGAAATCGAAAAACTGAAGAAAAAGCATGATGAGGTAAATTAGGTTTCCCCTGTTTTTGTTTGACTACTTCCCTCTTAGATAACACGATTTCGTTGTTCCATCGGGCAACACTAGGAGGAGACGGCGATCCGAACAGCCAATCAGCAAGCGTTCTCGCTTCACATTGAAGAGATCCGTTTTTCCGGTTATTTTTTGAAATCATAAATTTTGATTGTCTCCCAAAAATAACAGGAAAATATAACAGACATCTCGGAACAAGTAAAACTGACTAGACACCCGCTGCAAATTATTACACAACGGTTTATTATTTTTCTATATAGATCACTCGTCTGCAAAGAACACGGCTTTGCTATTGTCACCATCTACCACCATAGATACTACCTACCTACTATATAACTACTTCTCAATCAAGTTTATTTGGAAGAAATAAACACTTCACTCAATTCAAAGAAACAGGGTTTTAAGGTTGCCCCAATTTCTAGGAAAGTCGATTACTGATTGCGAAGGATGCAAAACTGAATACAACTCGAAGAAACGGACAACGATCGCATTTTGGTCAGCTAAAATTTGAACGGAGATTAGGCCTCTTTTGCGATTCACGCTCGTGTTTCTGATTTATCGTGAATTCAACCCTTAAGTTCTCGTAGGGAGCGAACGGTTTGTCCTACATAGCTCCGGGTGGTCTCAAAAAATTCAATACTATTTAAAATTAGTGAAAAAACTATAAATTTATTTCGAGTTTTCGAGCTGGGACACTATTGAACATTTCAACCCTTAATCTTCACCCCTTAGAAGTGACTGACATCAACCAAAAGCTTCGGGGCACAACTAGACCCCAAATGGAGACCATATACCAAGTTTCATCAAAATCGGCTCATGGGAACTAAGAAAATTGCCGCGTACCAACGGATTTTCCGCGGATTTTCGGATTCTAAGTACCTTGAAACGTAGGTAAACCAATAAATTTAGATGGGGGGTAAACAAAATGTTTTTCTTGGTAGATTCCAAAGGTTCATTATTGAAAAAAAATAAACCAATATATCGTTTAAGAAATGCATGCATTTACGGGACGTCCCATTGGATAAGCAATAGTTAAATTTCAATCAGTAAGCGATAAAACATACAACGTAGTTTCCTACCGCACAAAACAGCTTCACTCAATCTAATTTAGTTACTGTTTTGTGTCAAAATAGTCCCCCCCCTTAACCGCCATAACATTTAGCCCCACTTTTTCACCGATGTCAATACTAAGTACCTACCTACCGATCTACATGCAAGAAAAATATAAGACTGAGGACCTGCATATTGAATGTAAAAACGTCTGCCAAGTGGGTGTGGCACATAGCTTCCTCGTATCCATAACCCGATTATATAGATGATCCGATGCATAGTAGTTAATCTCAAAACATTAAAACAAGTTAATCTGTAACATCCCTGAACATTTCATTGAAATCGTACGGAAAATGTAGAAGTTATGGCCGTTACAAGGAATTCACGTTTGCGCATGCGCAGTGGCTACTATCAGTCCGAAGGTGGTGATTTTCATAGGGGACCATCTAAATACTAATCTGTAACATCCCTGAAAATTTCTTTGAAATCGGATAGCGAATGTAGAAATTATGGACGTTACCAGGAAATTCACGTTTGCGCATGCGCAGTGACTACAATCAGTCCGAAGGTGGTTATCTTCATTGGGGACTATCTACAACCTAATCCGCATAATCCCTGAAAATTTCATCGAAATCGGATAGAAAAAGTGGAAGTTATGGCCGTTACAAGGAATTCACGTTTGCGCATGCGCAGTGGCTACTATCAGTCCGAAGGTGATGATTTTCATAGGGGACCGTCTACACACCAACCCGCACAATCCCTGAAAATTTCATTGAAATCGGATGGAAAATGTGGAAGTTATGGCCGTTACAAGGAATTCACGTTTGCGCATGCGCAGTCGCTTCTATCAGTCCGGGGCTGACGATTTTCATAGGGGACCGTCTACACACCAACCCGCACGATCCCTGAAAATTTCATTGAAATCGGACAATAACTTCGTATAGTTATGCGCGTTACAAGGAATTCATGACAGACAGACAGACAGACAGACAGACAGACAGACAGACAGACAGACAGACACACAGACACACAGACACTGAACCAAAATTGTTCAGAAAGGTCTAAAACGCAAAACGCGAGTGAAAATTTTGATTTTGGAGAACTTTTTTTTTTCGTCCTTGAAAAGTGAAAACAAAGCTTCCGCTACCTTGGTAGACTCGGAAGCAATAGGCCAGAAGTTCTGACGTTGCTAACATAGTGAAAGTGCCCTCAACTTCTAATAAAATGAATCACGAGGATATTGCCGAACACCCACTTTGAACGACATGCGAGCCCCGAATTTGAACAGTATTTCAAGCCCGCCTTTGGTACCATTAGTAAGCCTTAATAGAAACCATAATACTAAATAATCCCCCCACTTCCCCAGAAAATTTTGAATGAAATCTTAGCAAATTAGTCGTAGAATCAGTCCCTGGAGATTGGAATGGACTCTGGTACAGTACAGCTTGTATAGCTCGCCTAACCCAGAAGGGTACTTCAGATCGTCAAACTCGATCTACGCACCAACTTTCATGTAAATCGGTCTAAGACATTTCTGAACATCTAAGCTTCCAGTCATTTCTTCCAAATTTCAACGCTAGAAATTGACAAGCAATTGCAGGTACTGTTAAAGTACGTAGATACTTAGATGTAAATCACTACCTACGTTGAAATATGGGCGGAAAATGTTCATTTTAGAGGGAATATGTTTTACATCCCATAATTGAAAGCAATGCCACCGCGAATTCGGGTTGATTCGAAAGCGAAAATTCCCATTCGTGCAACTTGAGTGAATGAGCGCATTTTCAAATTATCCATTTTTTGCCTCACAAAATACTCTATTTCACTATTATCCATTCATTATCCACTATTTCACTATTATCCATTCACTCTATTATCCATTTTTTGCCTCACAAAATACTCTATTTCACAAAAATACTCTCCATGCTGTTTGCACAGGGTATGTTTTAAACATTTTGATAGTATATATTCTTCGTGTTCAACTCGTCTCCACGAACTCATAAGAGTACCAATCGACTATTACGTTTGTGGGTACAACGAAACGCAGTTTTCATTACTTATGTATTGTTCATTTACAAAATTATTCAGGGGTATAGCTGTGGCCGAGCGAGTTGCGGCATGTATCGCTAGGGACGAGACTCGGACCGGTTGCGGGGCCGTGAGTTCGGGGCTCGCCTCGGAAGCATATTTTCGGGTAAGCCGGTCGCAGTTCCCCCTCGTCCTAACCCAGGGCGGTGAGGCCAATGGGAAGCCATGAGCGAAATCATCAGAACAAATCCTGATCTTCCCTTAGGAAGACAGCTGATGACGTCCGCGACGCCAGGGATGGCAGTCGGACGAAAATCCAACCTGAAATGGTTGTTTACTTTACTTTTATTGTTCATTTACATAATTATATGATACCATTTTTGAGCAATTTTTAATTTCTTAATTTGTACCATAAATACAGGTATTAGAGTCAATGGCTATCACGGTAATTTCTACAAAAAAATCCTCAAACACCTTTCTGACCATATTTCTATGAAATGTTTAGGGCCCTTAGAGTCGTTCGAAATTCCAGGCTAACTAAGTCCTCTTATCGTTTGTTATAGTAAACAATTTGTGTTAAACTTGGAATTTTTGCAAAATAATTGCTCAAGAAATTATCATCCGTCGTGACAAGTACAGAAACATAATATGTAGACACATAATATTCTTCATATTATGAAGAAATAATATCTTCAAGAATCCTTAAAAATGTTCTTTTGTGAAAATTGTTCATACTTCACATTTTGAGTCATTTGCAATACCTAGTTTCATTTCCTTCTAAAATTCGCTAAAAATATTAGTAGCAATAGTTCAGTTCAACTAAATTCCCAGCTTTCAATTTCCTACTCAAGATTGGAGCTCGTTATAATATGTGGCTGGAGGCAAGTAAGTCGGCCAATCAACGAGGCCTACATTAATTTCGTGAGTCACACGTGTCGACGAGTTGAAAGTGACGTAAAGGCCTTCTGAACCTCATCTTTTCTTCTTTCGGCGTCTTGTAGACATGAACAAGATGTGGGAGTCTGGGCTTGTTAGAGATCATGAGATCCGTTCATTTCGAAATACTAATGGTAAGGAAGGATACTTTCATTTTGTTCAAATGGCTCCAGCTCAAGATTCGTAGGGATTGGCGTGAAATAATAATAATAAAATGGAAATCCATTACGTTTTACTACTAGACCTTGTCCAACTTTTTCACTCCCAAAATGTTCAATAAATTCTTTTCTCCCACATTCAAAAAATAAAATGGAAATATGAAGTAAATCTTACTCTGGATAATTCAAATTGTGATACAAGAAATAATGTTTCTCGATGCCCTAAGGATATTTTCTCAGTATTGCAAATGATATTGCGACGCTTTTGGATATTACCTCTGAATCAACATGATGAAAGACTCTGTTATCTACCAGTAAATCGCCTTCTTGGGGAAGAAAAGAAATCTCGCCGCTAAAGTGTCCACATTTTACCTAGAATTTCAACTCTGGAAAAAGTGTCTTGAAAGTCAAAAATATGAATGTACCGTTCATGACGACAACTCCCGCTAAAATAAGTATGAAACTTCCAAAATGTAATGTTAAGGGAGTCTCAGTCGGTCGCCGTTCGTTCCTCGTTCAGAGTCAGTATTTCTCTGAATTGAAGGGGCTCAGACTTTAAAAGTTGTAACTAAATTTGAAATGTTCAAGGATTTTCGAAATCAATTATTACATGGGTGAAGGAAATTGAAAAACTAACAGATAGCCGCTGGAATCATCAAAATTGAACAATAATTGCCAGAGAAATATGGGAAAAACCAAACTGAATAAACGGTCGATTTTGATGATTCCAGCGGGGATTTACGTTTTTCAATTCCCTACACCCATAAACTAATGAATTTCGAAAATCCTCGAAGATTTCAAATTTAGGTACAACTTTTCAAGTTTGAGCCCCTGCAATTTAGGGAAATACTGACCCGGAACGAGGAACGAACGGCGACCGAATGAGACTCCCAATAACAACGGAAGATCCAGGTCGTTGGCTAGAACTGTTGGAAACTCTGAGGAGTCAAATGTTGAATGAAAGTTTAGATAATTTTGAGAAATGTGGACGACTACGAATCTCATGCACACATAGAATCAGTTGATTTGAAAAGCATTTCCAACCAATTCCGTATAGCCATGAAATTTATTCAACATTATTCTGGAACCAACATTAACTACACCCCAAATTTAAATAAAATTGGCGATTACCTACAACATGAGAAATCGATGAAATCTATACAAGACCATCTAGGGATTGATCGGCTAAACCCCTGAAATTCAATCAAAATTGCAAAATTTTTTCGTTTTTATAGTTTTTAGCACGAGTTTAATGTTCCTCTACACTATCCCGAGCATTATGGCTCCAACTGTTTTGAATACAACAAAATGTATACGTAAAAAGTCTTTGAACCAAAAACCTCCGAATTTGAACGATTTCATAATTATAGAAAAATCGTGTTTTAAAGGAATTCGCTTTTAATACTATTATTCTGATAGCATAGAACTCATAGACCCCCCCCCCCCCCCCTCCACTTGTTTTCTGCAATTTCCATTCAAATCATCTTGGTTTTCAACGAAAAAAAATTAAAAGCTCGAAAATGTAAAATTTGAGTAAAATTATTGATTTTGGAGGACCCACATTTGGACCTGCTGTACGAATGCAAAGCTTTTTTTCGATAGTTCTATCTCCAATGTTCTTTTCCCAATCGATTTCTTTGCACTCTGTTTTCTTTGTATTGTTTTGACTAACGCAAGCGCATCAAGTTGTACCATCAGGTTGGTCGTTGGTCGTGGTTTAGCCACCTAAAACCCTTTTTCCCGGAGCCATCCGCAGTCTTTCTCAATCTCTTTTTCTATCTTTTTAATTGCTCGCTCCTCTGAAAACACTCCCGTTCCGCCAGTGATTTTTTCCGCCGGTACCTTTCCACACTCGCACACAGCTTCATTATATTAACTCACACACACAGCTTCCCTTACCTAATTCGGAACCGAGCATGCTCATTCTTCCATGGGAAACAGAGCTCGATTTAGTGAAAAAGGGAAGAGAGAAACGAATCCCATAGCAGATGATACAGTTTCATATCCTATTCCGACCGACTTCTTTTGCTTTCCATCATTATGATGTCATTCATAGAAATTTTAGACGTTGGTTAGAGCAAAATTGTCTTCTCGATGCTATTATTTAATAATAGCATCGAGAAGACAATTTTGAACCAGAACTAACATTTTACAAACAATGTTTGACCCAGAAAGCAGATCTCTGAACCCTATGTTGTACCCGACACTACGTAATAGGTAGGTTCGTATTCAAGGAGTCGGAATTTTCTATATTTCGGACTGAAAAAGTCAAGGAGTCAAGGAATTTTCCATGATATTTTTGGACTGAAAGAGTTTCAAGGAACCGGAATTTTCAATGATATTTTGGACTGAAAAAATTCAAATTACCTACAACTGGTTTCTGAAAGTAAGTATACCAAAATTGTTGGCCTTCGTAGTCATCGTCTGTGACCTAAGACTCAAAAAAGGCCTTTATACTTGAGCAGAAAAAATATTGGTGTTTGAATCACAGTTATCCAACTTCATTTGAAAAATAGCAATCATTTTCTGCTTCTTATCGCCTCTGGTGCTTATGTTTATTTTACTCACAAATAAGTGAGAAGATACCTAATTTGTTTGTGTATTATTGCTTCCTCACTATCAATGGTCTTCGTACTCTTGCAGGAAGTCAAAAAACATGGTTCCTCCAAAAATGTTTACAGCCATGTTGAGTTTCAGCTTCCTGAACAAATGTGGTCTTTTTGTCGCTGGCAAACACATGTTTAAAAACCCGATCAATAGAAGAAAAGTCCTTCAATTTTAAACATAAACTTGATTTACTTTGTTGAGTGAAGACGTTTCAATAATTTCAGAATAGATTTTCTATTTTCAAGAAATCGTAACAAAATTTCCCCCTGCTTGGGAGAAAAATTAGATCATGAATATGTGTTCTCCATTTAAATTAAATATTCCAAAATTGGTCCTCAAACTTCTGTACATATGTCACTATTCAACCCCGATCACACCTTGCTGTTCTTAAAGCCATCCTTTACAATTTATATTTATAATAACAAGATTTAATATTCATTGATTCACGCATTATACATTTTCACAGACCCCCACGACTTAGAAAAATCCATGTCAATATTGTACATATTTGTTACTGAAAATAATAAATCTATAATAATAAATTAATAATTAAAATAATCCCACGCAGAAACGTAAAAGAATAAGGATAAACTTGTGATGGGGCTCAAAAATATTTCCAGAGACCTTGGTCAATAAGTTCTTCTAGAGAAACTTTAACAGCAGCTGAGCTTACTCATGTCTACTCGAAACATTTTTCCTACCTACTGCAGGCGGTATTCTGCTAGCTAATTCACATTCTCTGGAGACCTTTCGAGGTCGACATTTTCAACTTTCTTACCGCCTCATTAATTATACACGGTTTTACGAATGCTGGCGAGGCAGTAATTAAAATTTGTATTCTGATGAGCGAATTATGATTGTCATACCCTTCTTCAATGGGGTATTTCAGTCCATTTTTTAATTTTTTTTTTTTTGGTTTATTATTTTCTATAATGAACCTTTGGAATCGACCAAGAAATATTTTTTTTCAACACCCCCTCAAAATTTGTTGGTTTACGTTTCAAGGTACGTAGAATCCAAAAATCGAATAAAAATTTGGCCGTCCGTCCGCCGTACGCGGCACTTTCCCCACTTAGAATTGACCGATTTTGATAAAATTTGGTATGTAGGCTCCATTTGGGGTCTAGTTGTGCTCCGAAGATTTTGGTTAATGTAGATCACGGGTGTAGTTCGTTATCCGCCCCCATTTAGTTCTCTCTTTTGCAAGCACACCCGACCTCCTTTTTCAATTTTTGAGGAGTGTTCCGTAAACTAGATTTCATGTACTGTATGAATAATATACACTTATGTTTTCAAATACTCCAAGCAATGAAACTAGATATTGAAAAAAGTGGGGGGTGTATACCGAACTATTTCCCTAGAGAAAAAGTTCGATAACCGCCCCCACGACCGAATTGCATTGATTCGGCCTGGGACGTTTTCTTGGGAGAGATAATTGGTGAGGCAGAGAATAACTTTGATCGAAAGTTAAGAAGTTGAGATGCGATGCTCATAAATAAAATAAAAACGATGTTGACTGTAGCGGTGAAATCACTTCCGACATCACCAGTCTTCATTCACACTTGTGCGAATTTTTGTGGAGGAGATGTGTGAAGTCAATGGGCATAGATCCATTTGAGCATTTTTTGGACTGCATCAAGAATTTGTATGACCCAACCATAGAATAATACAACACCACAATATGTGTCAGAAGTAATAATCATATTAATAAATGAATTATTTAAACCAAAAATGTTGTGTTTTCCATTATTAACTATGTGGGGGCGCATACCGAACTTTTTCACTAGATAAATAGTTCGGTATTCGCCCCCACTTTTTTTCAACACCTAATTTCCCAATCTTAACCAATCAAAAATCATAATTCGTCACGATTGTGCTCAAGAAGATGAAATCTAGTTTACGGAACACTCCTCAAAAAATGAAAAAGGTGGTCGGGTGTGCTTGCAAAAGAGAGAACAAAATGGGGGCGGATAACGAACTACACCCTAGATCACTTCTAAGGGTTGAAAAATGAATTTTGTATTGTTTTTCCTTCAATTTAAGATAGTATAGAATTTTTGAGACCACGCGGAGCCCTGTAGGACAAACCGTTCGCTCCCTACGAGAATTTGAGGGTTGGACGTATGATAAATCAGAAACACGAGTGTGAACCGCAAAAGAGGCCGAATCTCCGTTCAAATTATAGCTGACCGAAATGCGATCGATGTTTTTCTTCATCTTGGATGGTTGGTGGCTTTGCAGACGAGTGATCTATATAGAAAAATAATAAACCATTGTGTAATAATTTGCAGCGTTTTTCAAAGGAGCATGGGTCAGGAATAACGGTAATCGGGTCTGTTCGTCGAGAAAATGAAGAAGAAATTAGAGAAGCTAATGAAAGTTGAAGATTTGAATGATGTGACGTAGTAAGTTGTTGTGACGTATTAACTTGCTGACCTTGAATCGAGACATCCCACTAATCCTGTGTGGTCTCGAACGCCTCGTGGCTTTGGACGTGTGATCTCTTTATTTAATTGTTCTACCACATGTTATAGTATCAAAGGCAAAAGTTGGAGTACAAAGGTTTTCGATGGTGCTGAATCCAAATTTGGGCTCAAAAACCTGAATTTCCGACCCATCAAAATACCCCATTTCCTTGTTACCGGGTTTCCTGAAATTCATGCCTAGAAACCTGTTGATTTTAATTATTGTTATTCAATACAAATGAAAAAAATCCCAGTCATGAGAAAATGGGAAATCAAAATGTGATCATTTCAAGACGCCACAGATTTGGAAACCAAACCCGGGACAGGACACATCGCCGAAATTTGATTATTATTATATTTTGACTCAAAGTCAAAATGTGACGCGTATTTGGGCGTACCTGGTCAAAAATTTAATATTTGAATCTTACATGAACAACTTTATTAAATTCTGAACGCATAATTTGAAACCTTGTTATGAAAGGATTGAATCAATAGAAAATCGTAAAGTGAACACCTTGTTCAATGGGACGACGCATCACTGGGATAATAAAACTATAACTACAGGTTATGAACAATACTAAACAATAGTAACAATCCCTTGTGACGATTCCACGACCTTAATAACGACAATTAGGATCCTACAGTCCTAGCGCAATCACTAATCCAGATTTCGTCTCGAGCCCAGGAAGTGGGAGAACTGGGTGGCGGCTCAAATGAGGAATTTCACCATGTCGGAATTTCCTATTTTTGACCCAAAAATCGGATTCAGCACCTCGAAAAACCTCCTATGGCAAACTTTCAGCCCGAACTTCCTAATTTACGAATAAACAAAACAGTGTAGAAAATACGAATGTTTAAAAAACCGGGAAAATGACGTCATCCTGGAATAGTTCATTTAAGGGCCACTTGAAGCGCTGAGATCGAGAAATCTATAGTCCCCAGATGCAAAATTTCACGAAACAGTAAAGTTTGAAATCGAAAAACTGAAGAAAAAAATTGAAAAAGCAAGATGGGGAAAATTAGGTTTCCTCTGTTTTTGTTTGATAACTTTTCTCTTAGAAAACACGATTTCGTCGTCCCAATGGGCAACACTGGGAGGAGACGGCGATCTGAACTGCCCAATCAGCGAGCGTTCCCGCTGCACGTCCTTTTTCCCAGTTAGTTTTGAAATCAAAAATTTTGATTGTCTCCCAAAAATAACAGGAGACTTATTTTCCGAAATCAGCCCGATTTTCATCTATCCCACACCATTAACTATTCAGGAAAAATGCAAACAGAAATCGGTGAAATTCCTCATTTCCGACCCATCAAAATACCCCATTTCCTTGTTACCGGGTTTTCTGAAATTTATGCCTAGAAACCTGTTGATTTTAATTATTGTTATTCAATACAAATGAAAAAAATCCCAGTCATGAGAAAATGGGAAATCAAAATGTGATCATTTCAAGACGCCACAGATTTGGAAACCAAACCCGGGACAGGACACATCGCCGAAATTTGATTATTATTATATTTTGACTCAAAGTCAAAATGTGACGCGTATTTGGGCGTACCTGGTCAAAAATTTAATATTTGAATCTTACATGAACAACTTTATTAAATTCTGAACGCACAATTTGAAACCTTGTTATGAAAGGATTGAATCGATAGAAAATCGTAAAGTGAACACCTTGTTCAATGGGACGACGCATCACTGGGATAATAAAACTATAACTACAGGTTATGAACAATACTAAACAATAGTAACAATCCCTTGTGACGATTCCACGACCTTAACGACAATTAGGATCCTACAGTCCTAGCGCAATCACTAATCCAGATTTCGTCTCGAGCCCAGGAAGTGGGAGAGCTGGGTGGCGGCTGGAATTGGACCTTCCTAGGACCCCAAAATCTGGAGGAGTAATCGCGTAAGGACATTCCTTGCTATTTAGTGTGCAACTTATGGAAGAAAACGGCTACCAAGCAAGTAGAATCCTACGGGACTATCCCTGAACCTACAGCCTCAGTATAGTTCCTCACGATTCGACTCGTGCTCTACTTATTTATGGAATGAGTGTCTGTCTAGGAAAAAAATCCTCCACTAAGATCAACGTTTTTACACAAGGCGGTATCTATCAAGAAGGCGCCAACTCCCTCTAGGGGCGGTGGTCCTAAAGTACGTCCAATAAGTGCTCTGATGAATGATTCACCATAGCAAGTAATATTACAGTGGGATTGATAGCTTTCAAAATGTAATATGTTGTTGAGTCGGAATGTCTTCTGTCTGATATGAGATAATGTCGTATATACCCCTTTTTTATTACAAAAAGGACCTAAAAAACCCAGAGTCATTTCGCCCATCAACAAAAGTTAAAATTTTGGCAATCGTAAAAGGTTGATGCAATCTCTCCAAGGTAATTTTAATCAGACCACTCTATTGGACATATGAGAAACTACTACCACCAGCGCCCCTAGCGGGAGTTGATACCTCCTCGACGGACTAGATGCCTGTCTAGTAGTTTTTGCTGATTTTACTTAGGTATAGGTTGATAAACAGTAGGTAGGTATATTTATAACCAACACATCCCTATGCCGACCATTTGAAAAAAACGGAAAAAGCTCTACTAGAGAAGGGAAGAGGATATTTGATCCATCTTAAACAAAAAAGAAGAACAGAAGCGGAGCAGACTGCAGACAGCGGAGGCTTCAGGAACTATGCTAAGGCTGGGATTTTCTCGAGCGGATTCCAACTTCTCTACCAAAATAAATGCTACAGTAGATCATTTCTACTGTAGGATTTTATCTGTGATCTTTAGGGTTGTCTCCTAGTGTTAGGTGGCGGCCCCAGGAGCCGCCATGGTGGATGGGTCTGAGCCCGGCTGGGCTCTAACTTTTTTGTTTTTTTCTCTCATTTTTTGATCAGGCTGAATTAGAAACGATTAAACACAAAAGTTCCTATTTGCAATCATGATTTATAATATACACCTATAGTTACCCCTATTATTATTATTTTAGTGAATTGTGAAGCATTCATGTCTTTGTATACTACGAATAAACATCTATCTATCTACACTGGGTGAGAGCCAACTGAAACAGATTAACGTAGGTTTACCCACCAATTCTATGAAATAGTTGTTTAAGAAAACCCTTAACTTTTCACTTGGGCAAGAGACCTCAATAATTTGCATGATAAATTAATGGGACCTATTTATCAAGATTATTATTTAAGGCAGATGGAAGGGCTGAGTAGATATTATTTATTCAAAAGCAATCAATAATGTGCAGATCATGGAATGATCAAAAAATGAACATATTGGCCTCTAAGCCCAGCTAAAAGTGAGTGACATCGACAGAATAAAATCGTGTGATCTACGATGTGTGCAAAATATTCTTGTCACAACTCAAAAGGCAGATCTACTTAGTGGTAGCCATTCAATTCATAAGTACGAGTACACACAAAGTACTTACCCACTATACAATCGGAAGATGCAAACAAAAAGCATACAATAGCATAGTACAGGAAAATGTACAGATCGAAAAGAAAAATAGATGTACAATGCAATTTTACGACCACACAGAAACATAGGTAAGAGGAAATCCATACAAGACCATTACATTCTACTTACTTTAGATTCCGGTTTGAAACAAGCACGGGCGTCAACGTGAGCGGTATTTTTGTCTTTGAAAGACCCCATGAGATCGCTGTTAACCACCATTTCAACTTGAAGACAAAACTCCGGCGAAAATTAGACGAACTACAGAAAAAAATGGGTGGGTCACCACTTCACTGAAAGACGAACCCAGCAATGACAGCTCGACACTGAAAGTGCCTTGAAAGGTTTAAAACCATCGGATCAACAAAAATGATTCATTTATGTAGAAAAAAAGTCGATTACTTTGAAAATGTTATCAGAGGGTCACCGTTGTTATCTGCAAAAACTGACATTCAGGAGAACGAAACGAGTCCACTAGGAAAATGGACAGACGCGGCTGGTAGACGCCAATGGTGGGAGTTCAGTTTAGAACAAATGAACGGTAATTTTCCCTGTTTCTAGGGAAAATTTCCCTGCAAATCCCTACGGAAAATTGTACATACTCAGCGCAAAATATACAAAAATCATTAAAACACTTTTTGGGGATGTTTATGGCAGATCGAGATAAGACAGAGCAAATTTTACCATATTTTTCATGGTATGGTTAATTTAATTTAACTCCCTGAAAGGTGTGAGACATTTCTTGGTGGAGTGGTGGTGTCACTGATGTTATTAACTTCTTCTTCGTGTTTCATTATGTTCATGGACAGATCTGTGGATCTAGTCACTGTTTTCACATCATCACAGTCCACGGAGGAAGTTCAACGATCTCTCTGTTCCATACATGGATGTAGGTTCTTTCATGGAAGCATGTACCTTTCCCAATTCAATACGCGATAAATATCGAAAACATACATACAACTGATTATTGATCATACATGGAAATTAATCGTTAATTCGTTGTATTTCTCAATTTCCTGAAAAATCATCATGAACTTTGTACTTCCATTTCAATGGTGTGTAAAAAAAATTGGACAACAAGTTAACCGCGAGAGGATCGAAACTGCTAAATTCTTAAATTTTCTGTTCAAATTCAAATTGGGTACTACTTTATGAACAAAAAAATAATTATTGTTTCGAATTTCTCTGGGATCAATGGGTACTGGAATAAATGAGCGTTGGACTTGTTCAATTCGTGCCTCTTTTCATTCATATTCATAAAAGAGAAATAAACAAGCAGGAAATCCACCTTTTCACTTTTTATTCGTTTTTATTGTGTTGAACATGAGTTTTTGACTTGTTTCCATGTTACTAGATTACGATAATTTCATAGATACCTAGCTCTAAAAAAATTCAAGTGTTACCTGTTTATTTCGTATGATTCTGTTTTAACATTTTTACACTTTTCTCGGTCATAGGTATTCTTCACAAACGTAAAAATTTGATTGTGAATTTTGCCTCGAAGCCCTTTCGACGTGGAGGGAAGTGCCCGGAACCTCCAGTGTTCCCCTTTTTCGTTGTTCGTCAGGAGAATCAGATTTCTGGACCGTTCAGTAGTGCTCGGGAAACATGGCGGATAAAGATGAATCGGAGAAGACTATCGCCGAGGATTTGGTCGTCACCAAATATAAAATGGCTGGGGACATTGTTAATCGTACGTATTGTATTCTCCTATACACTATAAATGTAAATGAGTCGATTAATAGGTGCATTTATGCCCTAAAATTGTCGATGTAGTGCCGCCAAAGTTGCCGCGTGTGCTGAAGTGCGTACGCCGAGGGCCATATGGACGGGGGCACCCACTTTTTTCAGGTCAGATTGCTGGCGTAAGCTAATTTGCCACGCCGTTCTCCCATTGATCGAGAATTTCAAGAATTTCAATTTGTTACAGTGACTGTGTTCATAAGATGAATGCGTTCCGGAAGTTCTTTGAATCGTATCAGTGGCAATCGTCCTAAGCTCATTTTCCCTCGCTTTGTACACATCCTGGTTGGATAGTTTGCCAATAAAATGGGTCCTAGGGCCGCACTTTTCGGCCATTTCGTTGTTCCAGTCTCTTGCACTGTTCCTGGAGGACTTGTGTGTAAATTTTAGCGTGCCTCCCAGCACCACTCAGTGTTCTGGACATTCATTTATCTTATCATGGATGTGGTGGACCAATACTTGAATACCTAGCGGATTTAGGTCAAAGCCACCGGGTTAGGTAGTCAGATTCATATTTCTTAAATATTGCCAAGTCCTACTTATTGGTATATTCATTTAACACAAAGTATACGAAAATTATGTTTAAAATATTATGTCAATAAGTACCTTCTGATTAATTCAAGTGTCCTGTATTCTGATGGAGTAAATATGTTCATAGTAGGTACTTGTATACGATAGAGTCCTTTTATTTATTTGTCATAGATTCCCTCTAGTACAATAATTGTACTAATAATACAATAATTGTACTAAAATTACTCTGATTATTGGAGTCATAGTGGTGTTAGTCAGGTGTCGGTTATAATAGACACCACTATAACTTCAACCCCTTAAATTGTCGAAACGAGGAATTCTGCTAAATAAGAATATTATCTTAATTAAACCTATCAACATTAATTCTAATGTACGTTGCCTGTTTAATTTTTGTAGAATTTTCACTCTTTTGTAGAATTTAATCTTGGAATGAGTGTAAAGAAAATCTACGATATAGGTACTTACAGTAAATTAGTCACTTATGGGAGTACGAAAGCCCTCACCAATTTACTTCGGTGGGGAAGAGATCTGCCTCAAAGCACTCGATGCGGATTGTCTGAATTATATATGGGATGTGTGGTAACTCCTCGATATATTAGGACTCCAAGGATTTCAGTCCTTCCGCTCCTAGAAGACTCTTATTGCTCAAAGTCGTAGACTGTGACACGACTAAATTCGGAGTCTGCTCGCAATTTTGGATAGAATTTTTGGGTGGTCGATTCGCTGGCAAATCATTTGAACGCGACTCTAGCTTTAGCTCTTATTTCTTGTCCATCAACAGCTCATGGAGTTTTCATGGGTCTGTTTGGAGAGGCAGTCCTGAACGGTTCAGAGGGGTTTGGAGGAGTTCGGAGGGGTCCAATCGCCACTATCCCCTCCCCTTTTCAGCTCCGGTTTGGTTCCGAACTGCCTCTCCGAACAGACCCTATGGTTCACCATGCGATTCGATGTGAGAATCAAACCTCATCCAGTCGGTTAATAGAGAGTTTTTGGTGCCAGAGTCTGACGGGCCCCATTAGGAGGAGACTAGTGCGAGCAACAGAGGATGCTACCCAGTTGTAGGTGGAAGCCCGTTAACTTTTGACAGGGGGGGGTGAAGGGAGGGGCTCGTGACGGCGAGCCTCTAGGAACAGGTAACTGTCTAGGGGCACCCTTTCATCGTCGCCCGCAAACTCCAAGCTTTGTGAAGAGGTTCCACAGGCCTGTTAGTGGTTGCCAAAAGCTCTCTATTAAGTCCAGGAGCGATCCATGATCCAACTTGTCTTCTGGCTATTAGAGGACGACGTTGACAGCGACTCCACAGGTTTTAGTGTGAAATTGAAGAGGACAGGAGATACTTACTAGATTATTCTCTCATCTTGTTGACTATAGGTAGTAGGTATATTTACCAAAAATCAGTTTTCTTCTTTGAGAACTCTTTGTTTCGTTCGTTTTTGAGGTTATTAGTGTATTTAATTTCTTCATGAAATTGATGTTTGAGATCAATTAGTAGTTATTCAACGAAGTTTCGCCAAATAGGTGCCTGGGTACAAAAGCCATCTTTTCGTGACTCTTTAGTAGGTACATGCCGTATCATTACTGATGAAGGTAAAGATCTCTCTTCCCCACCCCATCTAGCACACACATACGAGGTCTGATTAAAAAGATCCAAGACTTTTTCAAAAAACGCTCCTTGAAACTTCACAATTATTCACAATATATCTCCTTCAGAGTACTCCCATTAGCTAAGCACTCACGTTTTCTAACGGGTGTTCCCATTGATCAATGAATCTGTAAAACTCATCTTCTGGAATGCTGTTGAGCAGCTCCTGGGTTTTCGTTTCATCTATCTATCGTCTGAAATCGCAGACCTTACGCTGGATGTTTTAATTCGGGGGAACACCCAGATCAGAAGAGTATTGAGGCTGGGTGAGGGTTTCATGGGGTTTTTGGCAAGAAAATCGCGAATGAGGAGCGCCGTGTGACATGGCGAGTTCTTGTGGTGGAAAACCCACTCTCTTGACGCCCAGAATTTAGTCCTTTTCAGCAAATTTCTCAGGGTTCGATTAATTTTTTCACCTTATGGAGAAAATTCGTGGCGAATAATGCCCACTGAATCGAAGAAAACAGCTTTGACATTTGATCTCTCCTGGAGAGCTTTTTTGGGTCTAGGAGAGGGTTTCGCCTTCCATTTGGACAACTGCATCTTGGTTTCCTCCTAGTAGCTTGAAACTTGTGACGGTGACCTGGTAATCTGTGATGGTGCTGTCCATGAAGTTTCGATCGTAATTTGCCGTTTCAAAGAACTCATCATCCTCATTGTCATCGTTCGTGGGACGATATCTTGGTGCAACTCTTCTCATCCTCAATTTCTTGTTCAAAATCTGACTTTACTCAAGTGAGATAGAAACGCACGAAGACGTTCACTTTGGCCTCTTGAGCGTCTACAGTTGAGGTTGAGGGCTTTCCAGAGCGAGGGTCATCTTGAGTCGATGTTGTGCCTTCCTTGAATCACTGCCGACACTGTGAAGGACTTACTTCTTTATCTCCAGAAGCTCTGAAGAATTTCACGTTTCTATGAACGATTTGTTCAATTTCATGCAAACATACTACTTCCCCCTTGACTTTATGTCAATAAACTCCATAAAACGAAGAACACGAAAAAGAGGCTTCAAAGGAACAGCTATAAAACCAGTTTGGAGGTTGATGGAGCAATAAATTAAAAAGGAGGTTACTTGGAAAGGACCACGCTAAAAAATGAGCGTCAAATCAACCCTTTACATTAAAGCATGGTTCACATAGGTGCATAATGTCTGTAATCTGTAGTGCGTAATTGGATGCTATTGGCTGGAGCCAATTGAGGTGGCGGGACTGATCTTTGCGGATGTCGACTTTTGGAGCTGAGTGTATCGTTTTGAAAAATTGGATATTTTACGCATTACGGATGAACTTTGACAATCTTCGGTAAACTTCGTAACATACCTACTCTCGTCATTTGTTCACAGAAAGTTTATTGACTCGGTCTCGTTTATTGACAAAACAACCAGAATAATTTTTTTGGTTTGTAAACAATCCTGCGCAGAACGTACTGCGCCCTTCTGCGTAATCGCGTAATCATTCAGCCATGTGAACGCTCTTATCTGCATTACGCACTTTCTGCATTACGGAACACCCCCACCTCGCTTTTTGCGCACGGACTTTACGCACCTATGTGAACCTAACATAATACTAAGACGCGATGTGCAAAAAGTTTTGGAACTAATTGATCAGACCTCGTCCATCGACTGACTCCGTCTGACATCAGCAGCCTTTCAAGAATATACTCCTATGTTTCAGGGGTCTTGAAGAAAGTCATTGACGCCTGTGTACCCGATGCCTCTGTCCGCCAGATCTGCGAATTTGGCGACTCATTGCTGAATGAAGAGACGAGCAAGGTGTTCAAAAAAGAAAAAGAGCTACGAAAAGGTGATTATGAACTATGAAATTTTTGTTTTTATTTGACATTTACTCCCGGTGAAGCTCGATTTACGAGTTTGTCGGTTTCGAAACACCGTACTCTTGTCGCTTTTGGTTTGCTACATTCATGGATGGCATTTCCAAGCCAAATGAAACCTTTTCCAAGTCAAATGAAACCTTTTCCAAACCAAATGAAACTTTTTCCAAGTCAAATGAAACTTTTTCCAAATCAAATGAAACTTTTTCCAAACATAGTGTATTTCAGTAAAGTAAAAATCGTAGATGAATAATATATTACAAAATTTCAGAAATTCAGTCTAGACGTTCAATCAGTCAATGTAAGTATTGGTGACTCCCCTCAATTATCGGTTTCTCCGTGTGGGCGTGGCGAGTATTTTTATTTATTTATTTATTTGGCAATACAAAACAGATACAAATAATAGGACAGTTATACAAGGACATAAATGAAATAGAAATAATAAATCAATTACACACTTGTCCACCAAGGCTTAAGTTCCTATGAACTTGTGTCCCCTGGTGGAGTCTCGGTAAATTACAATTTTGGTCAAAATGTTGAAATGAAATTAACAAAAGCATTTAAGTTTAAATTTATACACCCAATAAAAAAAAAATATTATAATAATCGTATGTCCATACTCCCTATAAAATAATAAATTTAAAAACTAAACGTAGGCACCTACCGTCTACAACACCCTCGATAAAAAAAACCGATAAATATTTTTAAATCCAATTACATAATACAATTGAATTCGGAAAAAAGTTTAGCAGTGGGGTACCTGTGAGGTTATTTACTAAATTCCATAATCAGTTTTGTTCACTATACCAGAACGTGCATTAAGATAGCTAGGGCAAGTACGGTCGCTAGCCTGATGATCATGCGGGATTCCAAACTTCTTACAGTTAACGCAGCACGGTGTTTCGTTTTTCATAGAGCACTCCGTGAATCATGATTACCTACCAGCACAATGACCACAATTTTGATGTTCAATTTTACAAAATTTTCTCCACATGGCCGAAACCGTTACACTTGAAGCATCTTGAAAACACGAATAAAGTCCTCGACATGGCAACAGCTCCATCCAAGGAGATTCTTAGTCTTTCGAGTAACCTCTTGCGAAGGTCAGGCGAAACCTCAATCACATGGTTAGTGGGTCAATTGCTCTCTCTGCCGAATTTGAATATGAAATTCATCTGATCTCCAACTTCTTCGCAATCAATATTGTTTAGTTTCACCAACTTTCCCTGATGTTTTCCTCTGTCAGACTGATTGCACCCCATAGAGCGCAAGCCTCGGCAATCGCTTCCGTGGTTTGAGACATGTAGACCGATTTCTCTAAATTTTGGGCAGTCCAATATGGCATTAAGATCCTGTTTTCCAGCAGTACGGATTAAAAGACCTTTATTACCCAATTTTCTAGTGTGAGCTATTTTAATCCCCTCAGAAACTGGATTCCAGACATTACTCAGATCGGCTTGAATTTCCTCCGGTTTTCTTGTCAACCGGGAACACAACAACACTATTATCTATTAGAAGCTATTAGAAGCGGCTTTTCCATCACTTTCGACTTCAAAATGGTTGTGGGTGAGGTTGTGGGTGTGGATGTGAGTAGGTAGGTACCCACTCACATTCAACAGCCAGAAATTTCTATAACTTACTTGTTTCCTATTCTACTAAGGTGAGATCTACTTCGATAATCCTGTGTCTAAAATTCATTGAATTTTCCATTTTGGCAACTTCTTTGTACGATAGGTACAACTGCATCGATCTGAAATTTGCAGAGTATCTACCTATCTAAGTACCTCATTTCACTCATTTTCTCAATAGGTTTCATTTGATTTGGAAAAAGTTTCATTTGGTTTGGAAAGGCTTCATTTGGCTTGGAAATGCTATATTATTCCTTCCGTCAATTTCGTTAGGACGTTATTATGCCATACTTTGTTTGATTTTTCCCTCGTTGTTTTTTGTAGGCATCGCTTTCCCAACATGTATTTCGGTGAATAACTGCATCTGCCACTATTCACCGTTAGAGAGCGAGCCAGAGCAGCTGAATCTTAAGAATGGCGATGTTGTTAAAGTGTAAGTAAAAATGTATCCTCATCATTTTAGTTTTACAATTTTGCTTTCGCTCATTTTCGGGAACATCGATGTTATTGTTGTATTTTATTTCAGGATTTGGGTGCCCATATTGATGGATTTATCGCAGTGTAGCCCACACCATCATCGTTGGAGCTAAACCCGATGATAAGATCACTGGCAGGAAAGCCGACGCAATGCTGGCCGCTCACTACGCATCC
>CM019182.2:55730101-55874569 GCA_009739505.2 Apolygus lucorum
AAAAATTAGAAAAATTTTAGGAAAATCATAGGAAAAATCATAAAATCGTATTCAAAATACGAATACGGGGGAAAATCATATTCAAAGTGTGAATACGATTTTATTCGTATTCATATTCATGCCTGTATTTGTATTCATAATCATGAAATCGCAGACATGATTTGTATTCATAATCGTATTTATGAATAAGAATTCGCCCATCTCTGGTAATAACGTTGGTCGAGGTCCTCTTCAACAAAGCTGACAACTGCAGACTCAGTTCAAAATTGGGATAAACAAATTCAACGCTGATCTGTAAATGCCCTGCAACACCGTGACCAGAGTTTGGGCAGCCACTATGTGGTTCATTGGGAACAGAAAAATTTTATGGGAGAGAAGTCTACAATGAATTTCACCAGCTGCAAAGCCTTCTAAGTGAGAAATTTAATAATAGAAAGCACATAACTATCAAACCCATGTTCGAGGTAGATTGGAAAGTACTAAATAGGTTACAAACACAACCTAGCGCCATGGAACTTTTAGGTACACCTTACCACTAAATCCAAACAAAACGTTTGAGACCGTCTGAAGTTTTCTACCACTTTTGGTTTTTGTACAAAAAAGTCTGTAAATTAGGTGTAGCACATAGCTTCCTCGTATCCGTAACCCGATTGTAAAGATCAATCTCTAAGTACCTACCGTCCACTTCCCTCATAGGGGACCATCTACACGGTAATCTGAACAATCCTAGAAAATTTCGGAAGGAAAATGTATGGCTGTTAGAAGGAAGTCACGTTTGCGCATGCGCAGCAACTACTATTAGTCTGGGGGAGACGATTTTCATAGGGGACCATCTGCACGCCGAACTGAACAATCCTAGAAAATTTCGGAAGGAAAATGTATGGCTGTTACAAGGAAGTCACGTTTGCGCATGCGCAGCAACTACTATTAGTCTGGGGGAGACGATTTTCATAGGGGACCATCTGCACGCCAATCTGAACAATCTTAGAAAATTTCATCGAAATCGGATGAAAAACGCTGCAAATTATTACACAATGGTTTATTATTTTTTATTTTTCTATATAGATCACTCGTCTGCAAAGCCTCCAACCATCCAACATGAAGAAAAACATCGATCGCATTTCGGTCATCTTTAATTTGAACGGAGATTAGGCCTCTTTTGCGATTCACACTCGTGTTTCTGATTTATCGTACGTCCAAACTTTAAATTCTCGTAGTGAGCGAACGGTTTGTCCTAAAGAGCTCCGGGTGGTCTCTAAAAATTCTATAGAATCTTAAATTGAAGGAAAAAAAATACCTTTATACCAAAATTTTTTGAAGGCGTTTTCAAATTTTCAAAATTGATTTTGGTACCCTTAGAAGTGACATACATCAACCAAAATCTTCGGGGAACAACTAGACCCCAAATGGAGCTTACATACCAAATTTCATCAAAATCGGTCAATGCTAAGTGGCAAAAGTGCCGCGTACGGCGGACGGACGGCCAAATTTTTATTCGATTTTTGGATTCTACGTACCTTGAAACGTAAACCATCAAATTTTGAGGGGGTGTTGAAAAAATGTTTTTCTTGGTAGATTCCAAAGGTTCATTATTGAAAATAATAAACCAAAAGTGGAAGTTATGGCTGTTACAAGGAATTCACGTTAGCGCATGCGCAGAGGCTACCATCAGTCCGGGGGCATTGATTTTCATAGGGGACCGTCTACAGCCTAATTCGCGTAATCCCTGAAAATGTCATCGAAATCGGATGAAAAAGTGGAAGTTATGGCCGTTACAAGGAAGTCATGTTAGTGTATGACAATCGACCCGAAGTAAATTACGTCAGCTTTATTGGGATTTGGGTCCAACAACAAAATCCTCCTCTTTCACCAAATTTTTGAAAAATTCATTTTCTTCATCCTCTGAGCCCTGATGAAGAAAATACATTTTTCGAAAATTTGGTGAAAGAGGAGGATTTTGTTGTTGGAGCCAAATCCCAATAAAGCTGACATAAGTCACGTTTGCGCATGCGCAGCGGCTACTATCAGTCCGGGGGTGATGATTTCATATGGGACTGTCTAAACGTCAATCCGCACAATACCTGAAAATTTTATCCAAATCGGATGAGAATTTTAGAAGTTATGGCTGTGGCAAGGATTTCATGACTGACAGACACGGAACCAAAATTGTTCGGAAGCAATAGAAAACCCTACTTTAGGAAGGACCACCGTATACTAAGTATACGATATTTCAAAGTCTTTAAAATTAACAAAGGGCATAAATTTATAGACAAAATGCTAACAAGCTTTTATTGATCAATAAATTAACAATATTCAATCATCGATAGTCACAATCTAGTTGACTGTTCTTGATGAATTTTAAAATACAACGACCATTAATAAATAGAATATTGAAGACTTGGTTGATGTAGGCAGGTAGTTAATTTTAAAGCCTGTAAGGTAGGTTGACAGGTAATTCCGTAGAGAATTGTCCGAGGTCAAACAAAAAAGAAGAGTCTAGCCCCAGAAAGTATTGTCGGGTTTCAGTGCTACCTACCGCCACTTCAGCGAACTACCATCCTTTTCAGCTCAACGTAAGCGTGGTCAAGCGGCATTTCTGAAAAGTAGGCTTACCTCGATTTTACCACTCTCTAATTTCTAAGTTTGGCGGCTTTACTTCCCTGCCTTTTTAAATTGTGAGGAAAGGAACTTGTTATTGCATTTTTGTTTCAGAGTGACGAATCAAGCAGAATGCATTATTATAGTGGAGAATCGCTACATTGTAATCACAGGATTGGATCAAGTCATTGGATAACAGCAAGTTAGAGGAGCGATGGTAATGCAGTCGCGAGCGTGATCACCTGATAAGATATCAGAAATGGTAGTTCGTTGAAGTGGTGGTAAGTAGCGCTGAAACCCGACAACACTTTCTGGGGGCTGGACTCTACTAAACAAAACTAATACATTTATCAACATACCGACCATATTATATTTACTAGTAACGATTATTACATAACATGTTATTATGATATTGCACTCAAGATAGGTTACACAAACATGAAGCTTGATATCATTTAAAAAAGAGTTTAGGGAGTAGGTAATCAATACTTTCATGCAAGAGTTCAGTCGTCATCATTAAGCACTATGGAAATACGTCAAAGTTCGTAAATATTTATTTGTGGTGGATATTTAAAATCAGTCAGGTTATAGATTAATCCTGTTATGACGAGGTATTGATGGAAATTACAAGGAAAAAGTCTGCAAAGTGGGTGTGGCACATAGCTTCCTCGTATTCATAGCCCGATTGTATAGATGATCCGATGCATAGTAGTTAATCTCCAAACATCAATCTCTAAGTGCACTACCCTCATAGGGGACTCTACACGTCATCCCACACAGGATTTCACGTTTGCGCATGCTCAGTGGCTCCTAGTCTGGGGGTGATAATTTTTATAGGGGACTGTCAACACGCCAATCCGAACATTCCTAGAAAATTTCATCAAATTCGGATGGAAAAATCAATATGTACTGAATATCACCCACTTTCGCTGTGGTTTCACATTTTCGAAATTTCTAAGAAAAAAGTCAAACCGAAATTTGTCAATGAGGTACCCTGGTAATCATTATCTCCCATAAAAAGCTAAGTCAGAATAATGGCCGATATTCAGTTTTTATTTTTTTTTAATCTCCCTCAAAGACGGAGGGAGCACCATAAAATGAATAAATAAATCAAACCTATGCAAGCGTTTGGAACGTGGATGACAGACCTCGAGCTGGGGATTCAAAGGAAACCATTCAAAGACTACAATGGTGATGATATAACGTGAGTAGATACTCGTACTAACAGGGACGATTCCGAGTTTGTAGTATCAATGGATACAAATTCGTCTTTCTCATTCCTGATTCATCCTGTATTTAAGCTTTGGTGAAGTTTTGGCATCCTATTGCTGTTTACAATATTCGATATGCGTCTCATAATACCTAGCTCATTCATAACTACATTTGAAACTGCCTTCAGTACAAAACTGATTATATTAGTGTCTCTAAGAGGCTAGTAGCCTGTGACGATTCCTCTTAGTCGAATCCTTCCGTTAAGTACTTGTAAGGCTGACTGGTAAGTAGGATCAGGTACTCGGGTAGATGGCACTCAGTGGCTCCTCTACAATTCACTTAGCAGCATCGGAACCTTCGGCTTTGTCATCGTCCCCTTTCTCTTTTTTGAACAGCAAAGGCGTCATTCCTAGGATGCATCCGATCGTCACTCCAATGACTCTCCCCTGAAACAACAAAGGCGTTTAATATTTTTATACCAGCCATGATATAACAATGATAATAAAAAGAGGTCTTAACAAGCAGGCTGTATAACTATGAACGATTGAGGTAAGTACCTACATAATATTAATACAAGAAGGTAGTGTTGTGATCAGCTACCTCTTCGTATTTCTGTCCATTCACTTCCTTAGCTCAAGTGGTAGGAGCTCCGACTCAGGATTGGAACGATAAGAGATCAATCCCCGGTTGAGGGAAGTTAATTTTTGATGATTCAACAATGTGGCGCAGTCGCACCAGACCCGAATGTTCTCCTCAGCATTTCTCAGAGAAACAATAATTGATTAAGATTAGGTCATCAAAACAACTCCCTTCCAAGACACGAGTCGAGCCACCGCCTATTCAGACAAACGTTGAGGTCAGCAGATCCCCCGCCCTGTCAATAAGGAACAATAACAAAAACTCCGAAGCCAGATAGTGCGTTCTCACTGGGTTGAAAAAACCGGCCAAAGCTGCCCCTCACCTCCCTGACTAGGTAACGGAGTACCTAAGATTTCCACCGGGGGGGGGGGGGGGGAGATGTTGTGATCAGCTACCTCTCCACATTCCTGTCCATTCGCTTCCTTACCTCAAGTGGTAGGAGCTCCGACTCAGAATTGGAACGATAAGAGATCAATCCCCGGTTGAGGGAAGTTAATTTTTGATGATTCAACAGTAGGACTGAACAAACTTCTTATTATGAAATCGTAGATTGTTAGTCCCTGATGTAATAAAAAAAAAAAGGCTACCTACCTGCTTAATTACTTGATGTTTTAAATTTTTATCTGGAAGTAATGAACCAGCTGAGATCCTTTTATTGTTTCTGCATGGGACAAACTTGGTTAATTTTTAATTGAATTTGAAAGTTTCAATGACGTCATCATGGAAGTAGGATCAAGTTATACTTCCATGCATAGCTAATAATCTAGGCTCATTGAACCCTAAAAATGGGAATACGACCTGTAGCCTAGATATTCCTCAAATAGTATTGATACTTTCTGTTACCTATTATCGTAATAACAGTAATGCCTACATAAATCATATTAAAAGTATGTGTTAGCGTGTAAAAAGTGATCAAGTCGCAAAAACAAAATTTTACGTCATAACATTTCAAAGTTTTTCAAACCGTCTGAGTCCTTTTTGCTTTATTATTTTCAATAATGAACCTTTGGAATCGACCAAGAAAAAAATTGTAATCTCCCCTCAAAATTTGTTGGTTTACGTTTCAAGGTATACGTAGAATCAAAAAATCGAATACAAATTTGGCCGTCCACTGTACACGGCGCTTTCCTTAGTTCCCATGGATCAATTTGGTATAAAGACTCTAGTTGTCTTTGGGATCTAGTTGGTAATCTTTGGGGTCTAGTTGTGCCCTATAGATTTTGGTTGATGTCAAAAAAATAAATAAATAAATAAAAATAAAAGAGCAATACGTAATGTAATTTATTGACATGTGAATTGCAATCACATTGTAAAGTGAAATTGAAATTATCAAGAGTAATACTATCACATATTGAAAATTGATATTGTTGGAATATGGAAAAATGATATCAAAAGAACGAAAAATAAAAAATACATGAATTAAATTATATTTAATTTTCTTCTTCATCCCTTTCGGACATGAAACCCTCCTTAGAGAACCGTGGTTCTAGAGCTTTTTTGTAATTTTTATTTGATTTTTGAATTCTACATACCTTGAAACGTAAACAATAAAATGTTGGGGGGTGTTACTTTTTTCTTGGTCGATTCCAAAGGTTCATCATTGAAAATAAACTAAAAACCACGCGTAAATCAAAAATATGGGAAAACTCCCTTGACCTTATAATTTTGAACATTTTTAGAAACACTTACCAAATTTGAACACATTCTCGATGATTTCAAATCCAATTGAACGGGTGAGAGTGGAGGAGGTTTGATGCCGATTTTGGTAGCAGCCAATTCCACGTAGTACGCAGAGCCAATGCCAATGATGTCGGAAAACGTGTTACCTAAAGCGGCTGCCGCCATGGTCGATATGACGACGATTGAACCCAAAGTTGCTTCGATGTAGTCACCCTGGAAAGAATGAAAGTAGAACATAATAGAACTGAAACATTTAGAACAGAATCGATCATGAAAATCATTACAATAAAGTTGACGATCTAATTAGAATCCTACGAGTATAAGAAAGGTAAAAACCATGCTAAACAGAAAGAGTAGAAACGCAATGTACCACATTATGATGTTTGGGTATCTGTAGGTGCAATTTAAAATGCACACAAATTCACATTGAACTAATTTATAGGGCCGAGTTTTTGGTATTCATACGCAATCAATAATTAACGCTAAAAATTATTAGCCCTGGTCGACATAATCCTACGCGTGGAGGTGCAACTCTAAAGGTGCGTTTACACTTCGCGAAATTTCCTCGCGAGGCATTCTCGCGAAACAAGTTTCGCGGCATGTAGACGCTTCTAGAACCCGAATCACGCCTCTGCGAGGATCCCCTGCGAGACGAGGGAGCGAGAGGTCAGCCAGTCGGTCTCTGGCGCGCAACAAAGGAGTTTCGGCCTTGTTGTTTCCCGAAGTGTAGACGTGTATATTTGTTTGTGCGAGGCAGGTGTATTGTCTTTCGATTATCATTTTACTGCAGACTTGTGTATGAGTCTCCTGTAGCCAAATATCTCAGTGTGATGGCAATTCTTTCCTTCACAGTGATCGCTTATCTCGTGTGCGTGTCTACCCGTTCAATTTTGGGTCCAATAACTAACACCAGATAATCGAAGTCAGTCGATTTCATTCATTCAGTATTACGTCTTCAACCATCTCCATCTAGGTACATGTCCTTTATTAATCTACTGCCATATTGCAACCGTTTGCGAAAGATTTCTCTGACCCACCAGCGACGTCGGCGTTGTTGCTGACGTCCTTTCCTCTTTTTGACAATATGAGCTGCGTCGATGAAAGCCAAAGCACTGGTTGCAGTGCAGCCACTGCACGGGGAGGAAGAGGAACTATAGAAACACTCGCCATGGCCGCCTCGCGAGAATTTACGGCTCACCTCTGCCGTCGTGCCTCGCGCGTCTGTTTCACGGTTTGTTTCGTTGTGTAGTCTCGGGCGAGAGCTTCACCCATCAGTCTCGCGAGGATATTTCGCGAAGTGTAAACGCACCTTAAGACCTGTGATGGACAAAAACTTAGTTTGACCGAGTGGGGTGCTTTTCAAAGTAGACCTTCCAATACCAACTCTACTTCCCGAGAGGTGAACATCTATTACTTTGGTCACCACAAAAAGCATTTTGAATTCAGTGGCCATTCCGTAGTGGAGTAATTGTTCTTTATTAATAATTCCTTCCCAGATCGATCACTACCAAATGTCATGTCATAATATTGCTCAAAATATGGTCTAATTCATTTCAATGATTTTGTGGTTGATGATTAACCAAAGGTAAGACTGTGTATAACAAAGCGTAACTGCATGCATCACGAAGAAGAAATAATCAGCCAAGTTAGATAAGTTGAAATATTAGTAAATGATCAAATGAGGAATTTCATCGATTTCTGTTTGCATTTTTCCTGAATAGTTAATGGTGTGGGATAGATGAAAATCGGGCTGATTTCGGAAAATAAGTCTTCTGTTATTTTTGGGAGACAGTCAAAATTTTTAATTTCAAAACTAACCGGGAAAACAGACGTCCAGCGGGAACCCTCGCTGATTGGGCTGTTCGGATCGCCGTCTCCTCCCAGTGTTGCCCATTGGGACGACGAAATCGTGTTTTCTAAGAGAAAAGTTATCAAACAAAAACAGAGGAAACCTAATTTTCCCCATCTCGCTTTTTCTATTTTTTTTCTTCAGTTTTTCGATTTCGAACTTTACTGTTTCATGAAATTTTGCATCTGGGGACTATGGATTTCTCGATCTCAGCGCTTCAAGCGGCCATAAATGAACTATTCCAGCATGACGTCATTTTCCCGGTTTTTTTTTAAACATTCGTATTTTCTACACTGTTTTGTTTATTCGTAAATTAGGAAGTTCGGGATGAAAGTTTGCCTTAGGGGGTTTTTAGAGGTGCTGAATCGGATTTTGAGGTCAAAAGTAGGAAATTCCGACATGGTGAAATTCCTCATTCGGGAAATTCAACATTTAAATTATTCAAATGAGCATACGAATTTAGTGGATTAGTGTGTGATATTCGGAGGTAGGTTCTGGAATAGGAGAATTAGGGCGCATTTACACGATGCCTTGAGGGAGGGGAATAGCTGGCTTCGTTTAAACCCTACTGTCTTCAAATCTCCTGTCTAGAAGGAAATTCCATTTCCAGTTGAATATCCTTGAAGTAAATCCCACGAAAGTACTTGTGCCAGTTATTTACAAACTGTAAACTGTGGAGTCCGCAAAGCTATCTCCCCTAGCCACAACTGGAAACATGACTTTTCCTCCCTCTTAGTAAGAGCATCTGTGTGTGAGGTAGCTACACCACAAAAATCTTATTCAATCTCAAATTTTTCTTAATTAAATGAATTTACGTTAATATTGTATCGTAAAAAGAGTACATTGCCAGTCGACCTACAAAACTACCTTGATTGAAAATGCATCGTCCATCACTAGACTAAATTACAAGGTTTTTCAGTTGGTTCAGGAAGGTTTCAACATCACGCGTTATTAAACCTCCAACCCTACGGTGAAGCTCGAGGGTACTGTCGGGTTGAGGCCAGCCCAGCCTCTGACTTGCTGTGCTATAACTTCCCTCAGAAATACAGGTGACATACCAGAACGATGAAGCCGCTTCCGCCCACTCCACAGTACTTAATGGTAGGGTACCAGGCTATCACAGCCGCCAGAAAGAGAGTGTGGGGGGGGGGGGGATTAGGATGCTTCTAACCCAGACCATTAAGGTCAGAGGGTTAAAAGTCATAACTTTTCTAACTAACTCACTTTTCTCGTTGCTAGAGCATTTGCAAGGCCATGGTTGACTAGATAAGCTTATAACATTAGTTTCCAGGGCCTGTGGAACCTCCTCACAATGTGCAGGATCCGGGGGGATGAAGTTTCCTCCCGTCAACAGTGAGGGATAATAGAGAGTGAAGAGGTTCCACAGGCTCCAGTAGTGGAGTGCAAAAACTCTCTGAAAAGGGTTCCTGTGACAGTCCTCCTCCCCCACCATGAGTACCTACCTCCCTGCCATCACCAGTCCATATCTGAAGGGGCCTCATCCTCCAACTGGGTAGCATCATAGTTGCTCGCGCTAGTCTCCTCCAAATGGGGCCTATTACTCTCTCTTGTCTTATCGTTAGTACTCTACCTAAGCTGAATTTATTAAGGAAGGTTTTTCTCCCCCTACACTGACGGTCTAGGTGATTGTGCCATGAGGCCTTTAGCAGCCCAGTGTAATTAAGGTAAAAATAGTACCTACATTGATTTTGATGTAGGTTGGGCACTTATCGGAATATGTTGAAAGTATGTACAAACACATCGTGCAACTGGGAACTGAGGGACAGTAAAGTAGCCAGCCCATGGCCTAGGATAATCGCTTTCAAACTGAATAATGTACAGATAATACGTACTTGTAGGTACAGGTACATTTCTACAAAGAAATAGAGGAGAATTTTCGAATAGTTGAAGACCAGAAATTGAAATAAAGAGATTCGGAAGGTGGAGGTTGGAAAATCAATGCAGGCAAAAGAAAGGCCAAGATGACTTACACAGATCAACATAATGGAATTGTCCAAGAATCCAAATCCCACAAATGGCACAGCATTGACGATTCCAACTAGAACCAACAAAACTGGAGTTTACAATGGAGTTCGGGTACCATGCATTGTGGACTAAATCAGGCCAATAGAAGAAATTATAATAGGTAGTGTAGTAGGTGAAGTTTGCAATCGGTAACATGAAAAATATGATGGTTGGAACAAAGGAAGCAATTCATACAACATGTCTGACCGGGCTATAACATATTTTTCAAAAACAAATTCATCATGCAATTGATTAGTAAGAATCAAGTATACTTCGGTGTAGGTAGTTCTAACGCGATTTGCAAGAAAATGAAACGACGTTGGTACCTATCTACTTAATGGAAGTGGAGATGGAGATGGGTTCAACATTGTACAGCAATTGACTCCTTCCGCTAAGTTTAGAAGTGATATGATTTCTTCTTCAAGGCTCAGATGTTTGCACTAACTAATAAGCTCGAAGTAGCTGTTTAATACTTCTATTGGTGGTTACGTCGTTACTTAATATTCAATTATCATAAACCAACAAAACGAATTAAAAAATATATTTATTCGATTACTCAGGTACACGACCAAAAAAGTGCCTCCAGTTTTGCAACTGATTCCTACAGATTTTGGAACGCTGAATCCGGGAAAAATAGCCAAAATGCTCTATCACGTCACGCTTTCTTGCAAAATTTGATTTCTTACCCATATAAGGAATGTTCAGATAATTTCTTCTTGGCTGACGGCAATTCATTTCCATAGCCTAAAATGAAGGTTGTAATGCTTGACACACCCCCTCATGATATTTTGAGAGGTTTCGTATTCATTTTAAACATTAAACTGGACGATGGAGAGGGGCGGGGGGTTCAATCCAGTACTCGCGCTAGTGCATGTTCTATCCGGTATGCCTAAGCCTTGCTATTAGGGCAGCAATCCGGTTTTACCAAATATCCCTGCTTCCTTTGCTTGTGGGATAGCCGGGCCCGAGACCTCCACTGGGTGAAAAAAGACTGGCCAATTCGAGAGTATTCAAGACCTGGCGATATAAATGTTCTTCAAGAGAGCTTGTTACCTCGTGATAAAGTTCTGTTACCACCTCTCCACATCAAGTTGGGCCTCATCAAGCAATTCATCAAGTCCCTTCCAAAAGATGGAGAGTGCTTCCGGTATCTGTGCACCAAGTTCCCTCGACTTTCGGAAGCCAAGCTAAAGGAAGGAGTGTTCGTAGGCCCTGGTATAAGGAAACTGATCGCAGATGCATCATTTACTACAACAATGTCTGAGAAGGAAAAAGAAGCCTGGGACTCCTTCAAGGATGTAGTTCTCAAATTCTTGGAGAATAGGCGGGATGACAACTACAAGGATATTGTTGCCAGGATGCTCACTGCCTTCAAAGAACAAGGCTGTAATATGAGCCTGAAAGACATTTCATGCAATCCCATGTCAACTACTTTCCCGAAAACCTGGGGGCGTACAGTGAAGAGCAGGGTGAGCGGTTCCACCAGGACATCAAGGACGCAGAGAGAAGGTACCAAGGAAGATGGAACTCTAATATGATGGCCGATTTCTGCTGGTTACTGCTACGGGAAACCCCTGATGAAAAATACGCCAAGCAGCGCACCAAGAGGAGCATTCAGGGGAAGAAGAAACGGGCCCACAAAAAGATTCTTTGAATTTTCATGTGAACTACGTTGTTTTTTTCTGTTTCCATTTACGAGAATTCGATTTACGGAATATTGCAATAAATCTTTGCTAGTGCTTGCCATAGTGAAATGAGCCTTATTTATAACCCAATGTAGCAAAAAATCTGTACGAGATGGAGCTAAATGGCTACCAGATTTGGATTCAGTGCACCAAAAAACATAAATATCAGTCATAATACTCGAGGCAGTTGAAGAAAAAATATTTTTTCGTGTACCTGTGTTATTATTAAAAATGAACCATGAAGTAATAGCGATAAGGCAATGATAAGCATTGATTCGCAAGCGTCGGCATTATTGACCAGTATCTCATTAACTGTATATTAAACATGAACATACCTACTTGTGATGATATGATCAAAGATAGGTATACAGAACAGATTTAAGGAAGCTGCAAGCTGATTCAATAATAATACAACAGAAAACGTCAAAATAAGGCAAACTAAGTAGAGAACTGCTGACAGGAGTGGTCAATAATGGCGGACATTCGAGGAAGGCCAATATTCTTGTCCATATTTGAGTTTAATTGTGATTTGCAACTGTTTTGAGTTTCGCTGTGTGGGTGACTGAGCTCAAGAAAATTTCCATTTCTGGTATATGAAGGAGAAGTTGGACGATTTCGAAAGCTCGGTGAAAGAAAAATATTATAATGCGGATTTAACTCGTTAGACTTGAATGATACTTGAAACCTACTGATTGTTAATACGGAAAAATAGTAAAGCAATAAGTTGTAGGTTACGCACTTTGAAACAGCTGAGCAGTTGTAGGTTTCGGAACAGACTCCGCTGTGGAAAACATAAAAATAGTTATGAACAAACTTGAAAATAATCGACCCTTGTTTACAAGTCATTAGTTTGAAAGATGCGCAAACAATCAGATGGATCCATAGTGCTTGAAACAACATTGAACAAGTATCAAGAAAACTCCACCCAAGATACAATTAAACACCATTTCAAGAAAAAAATAAACCTTTGAAGATGTATCTACGAGTTAGTCTGCAAAATGGCATTGATTTTTGGCTCAGAACCTTTTGATATACTATACAGGATGTCTACACTTAAGATGGGCATTACCTTAGGGTTCGATATTACAAGGTATTTCCAACAAAAAATGTCTCCCAGTAATTTTTTCTTAAACGACTCAAAATGCCTTTTTTTCACTTCGAAGTTTTTTTCGTGTTTCGACCTTACGTCATTGAAATGAGGAATTTCACCATGTCGGAATTTCCTATTTTTGACCCCAAAATCGGATTCAGCACCTCGAAATACCCCCTATTGCAAACTTTCAGCCCGTACTTCCTAATTTACGAATAAACAAAACAGTGAAGAAAATATGAACGTTTAAAAAACCCGGGAGGATGACTTCATCCTGGAATAGTTCTTTCACGGCCGCTTGAAGCACTGGGATCGAGAAATCTATAGTCCCCAAATGCGGACTGGCTTGGTGAAAAAATTCGGATGGCTTGGTGAGGTGTCCATGTGTATTACAGTCCCAAAAACATCGTTCTTCTTCTACCTGCCCCTCAGGCCAGGAAAAATGAGACTTCTTATCAATGAAGAGAATTTAAAAAAAAATCATGCTTCCAGTAAAAGATGATGCTTTTTTCAGATTTTAATGGCAAATGAAGGGTAAACGAGAAGGGAGAGTGAACTCACATTAGAGATAAAAATCCTTCCTAACAATTGGAAGGTGGAGTGGCTCTCTACCTCACCAAGACTCGAGTTTCTCAAAACCTGGATTACGAAGGTCTGAGGTACTGAAAACTACGGCCTGGGCAGAGAACAAGATTTAATCACATTAACACTCAAATATACATACTTACAGACATACACCCCTTTCCCCAGCCTGACTCACCAGGCTACCGAAGATTTTGGAACAGGTGGTAGTCTATGTTAGCAGGTATACCCTTCGGGAAATTGGCTGTCCGCATTCTTTCTATCTGACCGCCTGATAACACTGGCCCATCAACTCCCACTTTTATAAGATAAGAAGATGAAATATAAAAACAAGCTCAAATTTAAAATTAAAATAATTGAAGAATTTCCCTTCATTTTTTCTCAATTCCCTCTAAAGCACCGAATTCCGGGAGTTGGTCAGAATAGGATGAACACAATAATTTCTATATGTCACTTCTGACCTTTGATATTCAATAACTTTTTCCCCATGGCGATGGCTATTTTGTGAACTAGATGGCCTACCAAAAGCAAACTTGATTGGAACTGGACAAACGTAGAGATGTCTGCGAGGTTTTCCTCAGTGATCGAGACCAAATCGAATGAAACTGTACAAGTGTGAAACGGGCCTTAGTGGCTTGCAAAAACCCTCTAATACCACTTAATCATAACCTATACTAGATACTTACGGTTGCTCGCTTCAATGAATGCAAAACAAAAGAACAAACAAAAACTGTCAATACGAATCTTGATGATACGTAAGGTAAGGTCCTTATATGTATAATCATTTGGAATTGAAATGCAAGTTAAAATAGGTGGTAGTTACCAAGATAACTGTTACCACCTGAAAACTAATAATACAGCTAGTACGTATCGTGAGTTAAATATCAAGGTACATACCGTATTTCTTCAATAGCCAGTCTTCAGGTACGGGGCAGTAGGAGCCAGTGGGGTCGACGTTGCCAAGGTTAGGTACACTGGTGGGCCGACCAAACTTCGATCTCCACCTAAACGCTGCCAGCTGACCTGGAGATAAGAATTAAAACTATACATCAGTGCATTAATAATAATTATAAAATCATGAACCAACAACCAAGAAAATTCGTTGGTACCCCCCAAATCCACCACAGGCGTAGCATTAGTTCTAATAAGAGATAGTAGAGAGTTCCTAGTGGCTTTGGTTCAGCTTAGATACGGCATTACGTATTACACACACACACACTCTCAATCTGGCTCCGTAACATTATGGCAGAATACGTCACTCAGAGGCAATCTGGCACGCCTTATTGAAAACATGGCGGATGATCCGGTTCCAGCGGCGCCGTATCGACCCAACTAGGAATTCTCTATTACGAACGTTCCATTTTGCATTGCTTTCACTTTTCAAGGTTGAAAAAAAAGTTCTCCAAAATCAAAATTTCCACTCCATGTTTTATGTTATAGGCCTTCTTGAACAAATTTGTTCCGCGTCCATCTGTCATGAAATCCTTGTAACAGGCAAAACTATACGTTATAAAACTGGATTCACGTGGGATGGAAAGGTGGGAAGGATGGAAAAAAATGATGCAATCTGATTGGCTGATTTTCCCCCAGTGGTGAATGGTGGCCGCCATCTTGACGGAATGGCAGAAAGTCAGTCAGTGGAAGAGATTTTTATACTGTTGTCCATCTTCCACGCTGATAACCACTAGTGGAGGTTGCATTAGGCGGCACACCTTCCAGGGGGAAGGTTATCATTCCGTTCATTCCATCCATGTGAACCTTCCACCGACTCTGGCTACCCCCTCCACAGATTTTATCATCTTTCTTTAGTTTGGACCTTTCCATCACATGTGAATCCAGCTTAACTTGCGCTACCCCTAATCAACTCCTGGAAACGGAGGGTGCACGTAAACAAAACCTATTAAATTAATAGAGTAATTTGTAGGGAGGACAACCTGCTACCCGATGCTGGTCCTAGGTTTGGTGGATATAGGGGGGGGGGGGGAGTACTAAGTGTAAAGGACCACATATTCGAGTAAGTGCGGAGCAAGAGTGACGACACAATAGAGCTTCCAGCACGAATAAAATCACTCGCGATGAGATTGTGGAAAACCATTTTAATAAAAACGGAGTTGAGTAGAATGTTGTCTATTTCCACGAAAATAATGAGTTACAAGTTAAATCGATTTCGACGGTTAGGTCATCATCAGTAACAAACAATAACTTATAATAATAAAGTTATTGTTTGTTACTGATGATGACCTAACCGTCGAAATCGATTTAACTTGTAACTCATTATTTTCGTGGAAATAGACAACATTCTACTCAACTCCGTTTTTATTAGAGCTTCCAGCCACAAGCCACATAACTCCTACGCATTATACTCACACTGAGGACACGGTGTGACAGCAGCAACCTGTATGTTGTTAGTCGCCACTCCTCTAAGCTCAGATATTGCCTGCCAGAGATCAGGTCTTATTTTTGGCCCTCCAGGCCTGCTCAAAATTCGTTGCATTGACTATATTCGTCATCAAGAATCACAGCGAACTATTTGTGAACAGCGCCTGCCTGAGTCCACAGATCTCCAACACCATGATTTGTTGGACAAGCAGTACTTCTTTGGTCCGGGCCTCTCTCACACCTCACTCAGATAAAAGTGCATGTAATTTACCTATTCAGATAAACAAAGTATTTTGCCTCAAAACTGAATGAAAGCGTAAAAACTCGGGGCAAGCCCCCCCTGGACCCCCCAGACACTATCTACTTAAAGCCAATGGTGTAAATGATAAAAACATGGAACATGTTTTAGTCAAGTTTAGTGCAGAACCTTTAGTCGTAGGTAGGCATAATACAAAAGTTATATTATCCCAAGTAACATAATCTGGTGTGCAGGTTGGTGGGGGCCTTGGTCTCGCTCGGGGGTGGCGCCCTCTGGTGCGTTCATACGCCGGATCGCCAGCGACTCTTTCGTGGGCCATTTGCGTTTTTGGTTTTGGGACGCCACCATGGTGGGTGGGCCCGGGCGGGGCTCCCCTCTCGGCCCGCACCGCTTTCTGTGGCTTTAGCGCATCACGTAACTTGTTCTCTTCATTATTGCCTTGTTTTTACATTGAATGACCGGTTTCCTCTTTTTGCTTCCTCACTACCAAAGGTAGGGAAACTTTGTATTCGTGAAAGAAGTGAAAAAAAAAAATATCCTCCAAAATCAAAATTTCCACTTGCTTTTTGCGTTTTAGAGCTTCCCGAGCAATTTTGGTTCCGTGTCTGTCTGTCTGTCGGTCTGTCTGTCTGTCGGTGGTCAATCCTTGTCCTGGGCAAAACTATACTAACCTGTGGTCCGATTTTGATGAAATTTTCAGGGATTGTGCGGGTTAGGTACTAGACGGTCCCCTATCAATTTCAGCACCTTCGGACCAATAGGAGCGAGTGCGCATGCGCAAACGTGAATTTCCTGGAACCTCGGTTTCTAATGAACCGATTTTGCTCAAATTTGGAGGTTAGTTAGGGACTAACTTCTAAGAGACACCCTATAAGTTTCAATCAAATTGGTCAAGCAATAGCCGCTGCGCATGCGCGAACTTTAAATTTATTGTTCCAACCAAAACTCCGCAACTATTCAACCAATTTCGATGAAATTTTCAGGGATTGTGTGGTTTAGGTCCTAGACGGTGGACCGCTAAATAAAATTCTACGTTGAAAATACAAAATATTATTAACTATAATACCTTATGAAAATTATTAAAATATTATAAACATTAATACCTGCAACCCTATCCCGCATATTATCGCCAATATTTTGGTATTCAATAACTCTTTGAATCATAATTTTTTCGCCAACTGATTCTATACGTCCATGTTACAATGAGTGAGGAAGCTATACTGCCCACCCAACTTGGCAGACGTTTTTAAAATTATTACCTACTTTATGATATGTTACTTTTTATAGGACTATTTTTACCATTGTTTGATTTTATAACTGTTTATTGACGATTGTTATATACATCTAATGTATAATGACAATAAAAAGCATATTCATTCATTCATCTAAAATGCATTAAGAAAAACTTCTCTAACTACTTCACGCCTCGAAAACTGGAGTGTTGAAAAAGGCGGCAAAAACACGTTCCATGTTAAAATATTTCTAGTGGTAAACATCAGGTTCGAAAATAGTTTTTGTGTCATTCACTAGGAGCATAACTTTTTCACATTGTATTTTTCATTAAAAAACTTATGTTTCTGTTATATCACCACCCATAGCGCACTACAGATTTGAGAAAAACTAGAATCTAGAATTTTATGAGGTTGTCAGATGGTGTTGACGTAAAAGTTTACTGGAACACTCAGAAATGGATTTCCCTCTCCCCTTTTTACACGACACCCAGCAGAATCCGTTTCAGTATCAGACGTCCAAAGGGTGTCCCGTGGCCACAGAGTTTATAATATTCTAGGGAGAGGTCAGCACTAGACTAAACGTATATTTAAACATGATCCTAAAAGCTGCTTACCTTTATATTCCTCCTTTCTCAGCTGCGACTCGAATTCCTTCAGAGACACATGCAAGTTGCTCCTCTCCTCTTCCGTCAGTTTCAAGATGAGAGACTTCGCTCGGTCTTTGGTCAAAGAAGGGGCACAAGTAGGGTTGACAGGCTGAGAAAACGGTCTAGACATCTCATAGCGACCCAGTAGCATAGATTCTCTTCCACTGATCGATTTTAAGCTCATCTCCTGCCCTTTGCTCAAACGCCAACATCTGAGACCTGATCTGAACATTTCAGGAGATAAATATGTACTGCGTCGCACAGAAGCGATTTCGGCAATAGAATTCGTACCTGGTAATCTCGTTTCAATTAGAAACAATCTCCAAGTGCATTGGTTCGTTCGCTTTCAAAATTCTCTCGCAAATCTAACAGTTATCGGTAAGTACCCATCTACTTAAATCGTTTTAGATCAGATTCGTGTTCCTGATTTCGTCGAAATATGACTAAGTAGGTCCGTACTACAATTTTTTCTTGAGTCCAGCTTCGTTTCAAGTAGATTTGGTGAAGATATATTCAAAAACTGATTAAGGAATCGACAACTCACAGGGGTTTGAAGTAGCGCGTAGGTGTTGTTCAAACACCACGCTGTGAATCGTGCGAATCAGCCTTGTGTTGCAAACTTTTCCACTTTTAAAAAATACGATCACGAGCCGGTTTCGGAATGTGAATATCGAACTGGGAATGGCGAAATACGAAGGAAAACCACTATTTTTAGAAATGTTATAAGCAATTTGGCTGGCTGGGACCCATTATCACGTCACAACTTGATTGATAACGGCGGATTTCTTCTTCTTCTTCTTGCAATGGACTTGGTCGTGAGGCACTAGCTCGTGAAGCCATTGGTGGTGTGTTTGGTGATGTTGCTGAGTGTAATTATTGATAACGAAGTGAAGTGCTGAAGAGGTTGATGGAACTGGCAGATATTCAACGATTCAGATCAATCATCATCGTCCTACTTGAACAATAAATTTTTTACCGGCAGAACTAGCAAGTGCTTCAAATTTGCAATAAATGGGGTGTGCGCATGGGTCGGAAAAACTGTTTATTGTTATTTTTCATCTAAACTAGACTTTATCCCGAGAATTTTGACACCAACCGCGACCTTTTAGCGTGAGAAGACATTTTTCTATGACTTTTCAGTTTCGAATGTGAATCATAGAAAAATATCAACTCATCCAAAAAGAGAACGGCTGGTGTCAAAATTCTCAGGGTGAGGTCTACTTCCGATTAAAAATTTAAAAAAAAAATAAGGCGCACACCCCATTGAAGTTACCTACCTTCATGATGAAATTTGGTTCTTGGTTGCTGGTGACATGCCAACTGACTCAGTTCGGTTTCTTGCTAGCGAAGTGCGAAGAGAATCTTTTGTTGGTGAACGCTAGACTAGGAGACTGGATCCACTAGTAGGTGTTTTTGATTAATTCTTCATTCAACCTTTGAGTCCTACAGGGAACGAACGGGGGATCCTACAGACCTCTTGGTGTTTTTATTCGTTTCTATAACGTGAACAGTATTTTATTTTCATTAATGAACCTGTTTGGAACCTAGCAAAAAAAAAAAAAAAATGTTCAACTTACGTTTCAATCTACGTAGAATCCGAAAATCGAATGAAATTCGTCCATCCGAGGATCTATCTCCAGTTACCATACACCGAAGCTTTGGGTTATTAATTTCAAAACGCCCTAACTCAAAAACTCTCGATATGAAGGCAGGTTTTTCACAAAATAGATTCGAATGAGACCCCTCTCCTCCATTCTCAAGAGCTCCGAAAGAACAAACCGTTCGCCCCTCATGAGGACCTACAATATATCAGAAACACGAGTGTGAATCGCAAATGAAGCCTAATTTTCGTTCAAATTTTATCTACACAAAATGCGATTGTTGTTGGTTTCTTTAATTTGTACTCAGTTTTGAGTCCTTAGCAACCAGTAACATGATGCACCCACAACTGTAATACCTAGTTTTCCTAGCGATGGCCGATGGATTATCTTTGAAATGAAAACTGATATTACAAAGACCTTGCGCTTATGGACTAGTATGTTCTCTAGTGCACTTACCGTGTTTCGGATCAATGGTTTGCAGTTGGTAGCGGAAGGCGTTGATGTTCGTTGACTAGGTGAGTCCCTTTGGAAACACCGAAAAACAATATTCTTCATCTGAAGTTTACCAGGTAAGTATAATTTGACTCTTTATTGCGTTATTGTGTATAATTTGCTTTGTTGATCAACATTAACTCTTTTCCTTTGTTTCAGGTTCTTCAAGACTCAGGTAAGTGAATTTACGTCCTGCAATCTACGAGTGACTCTACTTTTACTTCAATCAAGGTAAGTTATTCAGGTAAGTATTTAATTAATAGATGTAATTTCTGATCCTATTACGCTCCAGGAAACTGCTCAGGTAAGTATTCAAAAGTCAGAACGCCAGTTCAGGAACAAAAGGTAAAAATCTCTATTTAAACGAAAAATACTTTGAACAATCAATAAATGGCATAAAAACGACTTAATCTCAATGACTTTAACTTCAGAATTATTAAGGTAAGTAATAAAGATAGGTCCCTGATGGGGTTAACCTATATCTGTCCACGTGGTGGGTTTTTACCAAACACCACGAGATCGAGAACAAGAACACGGTGTTACGAAACACCACGAGATCGATAACATCAACTAAAAGTCCCTTTTGGACATCAAATACAAGAAAATGTATACCTAGGAGGAACTCCAAAGCAACAATTAATACAAAATGAAATTAGTTTACCGGTTTTGACTATTATGAGAGAGAGAGTTCGTGGGGATGGTCCAGGTGGAAATGCGGCGGTCGTCCAGAATCTTCGTGGAGTACTTGGGAGGGTGCAATCGTACACCAATGTATCCAGGCTCGAGGATCTGGTTGCGGGTTATCAAAATGTGACTCTAATTGACTTCACTGTCATAAAAACTGTCCTTTCACTATTCCTGCTGCCTCACAGCTTGCTAACACTTGTACATACTTCTGGGTGAGCGCTCGATCAAGACACGACTAAGGTCTTCAAGATGGCGTTGCCCTCAGCCGTGTCCCCCCCTACGCGACCTTCCCCCACCTGGCTACTCTTTTGCACTGGCCTGGATGGTGCTGCCGCCTGGTAGTGGCCGCGGTCCCTCCACTTCCATACGATCCTCTGTGCATGGAAGGCTTCTCTTCAGGATCAACTTGGGTATGGATTTGGTGGAGCTCTGTGGTGATGGACCACCACACAACTCCTTATTTCTTCGAATCGATTTGGTTGATATGGTTGTTAGGTAGTGACAATGGAAAAGCTGTGTTTTTCGCAGGCGAGAGATCTAGACAGAAAAATAATAAACCTTTACGTAATAATTTTCAGCATTTTTCAATTCATGAAAATATACATAATAGAACTCTGCAGTCCTATTTTTCGTGTTATTTATTTGCTCTAGTCAACTTTCTCAGAAGTTTTTGGACTAAAATGAAAATGTATGGTGTGAAACTGTGTATTTTACCAATTTTGGAGCAGAATGAAGTAAAAATAATGCTTCCGCAACCTCCGCAACCGCAAACTCGGAAGCAAAAAGTGAGAGCCAGTACAAGGAGTAGGTATATTTGAACGTGGAATACCTTTGCGAGATCAACATGAAGCACATCATGTTTATGTTCATGTTGCTATACAGAATCTCTACATTAAGAATCGTATTGTGGTGACTTGTCATAATTGGTCTGTTCGGAGAGGCAGTACTGAACGCTTCGGAGGGGTTTGGAGGAGCCCAGAGGAGTCCATTCGCCTCTATCCCCTCCCCTTTTCAGTTCCGGTTTGGTTCCGAACTGGTTCCGGACTGCCTCTCCAAACAGACTCAATAATTAGACGACGCGGTCGCAACATTTACAACTGATTTGGTTCATTTTTTGTCCTACATCTTTATCTTATGCCCCTTAAAATCCCACTTTTTCACTTTCAAGATTTTTTTGCGTGTTTGTGACCTTTCCTCACTCACCTCATTTAAAATAGTAGGTACCTATTGAATTTTTAGAATCGAATGAGGCCACCCTGAGCTTTGCAGGACCAACCGTTCACTTCTCATGAGTACTTGAGGATTAGACTTACGATAAATCAGAAACACGAGTGTGAATCGCATATCTCCGTTCTAATTTTAGCTGACCAAAATGTGATCGTTGTTCGTTTTGGTTTATTATTTTCAATAATAAGCCTTTGGAATCGAGCAAGAAAAAAAACATTTAACCCCACCCCCCCTCAAAATTTGATGTTTTACGTTTCAAGGTACGTAGAATCCGAAAATCGAATAAAAAGTTTTCCGTCCGTCCGCCATACGCGGCATTTTTCTTAGCAACACTGGACCGATTTGGTTCAAATTTGGTATGTGAGCTCCATTTGGGGTCTAGTTGTGCCCCGAAGCTTTTGGTTGATGTCAGTCACTTCTAAGGGGTCAAAATTAAGGGTTGAAATTTTCAATAATTTAATAGCTATAACAAGCTATAATTTTCAAATAGCTCGAAAACTCTCGAAATAAAAGTATCTTTTTTTCACCAATTTTAAATACCATTGAATTTTAAAAAAATTTTGAGACCACCCGGAGCTCTGCAGGACAAACCGTTCGCTCCCTACGAGTTCTTAATGGGTTTTCCTTCGATAAAACAGAATCACGAGTGTGAATCACAAAAGAGGTCTAATCTCCGTTGAAATTTTATCTGACTAAAATGCGATCGCTGTTCATTTCTTCGAGTTGTATTCAGTTTTGCTTTCTGAGCAACCAGTAATCAAATTTCCATATGAAGCTCCCCATTTTTCGAATCGAGTGTGAAGCGTTTAGTTCTCTCTAATAAACTTGATTGTGAAGGTGTGAAGGCAGCATGGTGTGGTAGGTAGTACCTACCAATGGTTAGTAGGTAAAAAAAAAACTGCAAATCATTGCCCAAAGGTTTATTATTTTCTGTACAGATCACCCTTCTGTATAGATCCCTCCCTACCAACCGTAGGTACCTACTAGGGCATTCTTGAAAATTTCAACCCTTCATTTCCATGTGGTTGGGGTATTCTCCCTTGACCCTCCCTCTCAAATATCAGCTTCCTGCGTTCAGTTCAATAGTGTGAGCCCCTGCTCACTGGAACTAACAAGGTGACGGGGCTGGGGTAGGTTGACACCTCCCTTCCTGAACCCCAAGATGCCGCCCCCACGGAGCCACCTGCGGCGAAGGACTGTGGAGGGGTAATCTGGGCCAGCTCTACAGGGGCGTGGTCCGCCCCCCTACGATAAGGACGCCGACTTCCACCATAGGCGTCCGAACGCTACTTCAACCACGAATGCCGGGGGTGAAACAAACCACCAATGTCCGCCACAGCAGCAGGGCTTCAAAAAACCTAAGAATTGTGAATTAAATGAAGGTAGACTAAATGTACTCAGTTATAATGTGAATGGTTTGGCTAGAGCTTCGTTCGTAGTGCAGTCCGGGACAGTTCTAGAACAGTTCGGGCATGCGCAGTAGGGCTTTACGCGTTCGCAGTGCACGGATCCCGAGTTCTGGAACTGAGTTCGCTGTTCGCAGTGACTTTCGGACACAGTTCCGGACTAGTTCGGAACTCGGTTCTGGCATTCCGGATTTTTTCTCGAACTCGTTATCAGAACTCCGGACACCTGCAAAGGAGCTCCCTGGTGAGGGTTTCAAGAAACTTTAATAAGAGGCGGGTACGTGGCTCATCAGGCATTTTTTGAATTTTTATAGTACGTTTTTGCAACGTTAAAACCCTCTGTTACTGACGAAGTGCGCTGAAAACCATTAAATTGTTCCACTTTTGTCGGTTTTTTGAAACTATTATATTATTTGTTTTTATTATGATTTCAATAATTTATGCCAAGTAACTTTTTGATGTAGATTAAATTTGCTACTGTTTGACATCAACCTAAGCTCTGTAGTTGGGATAAATAACGGAGATACAACAATTCAAAATAAATAATTTATTCCATTTCTCAAAAATGAATTAAAACCAAAAAAAGTAGTAACTACCTTTTTTATTTTAATTTTGGTAAAAAGCCAGTTTTTTTTCAGATTCATTCATAGCAAATAACTCCGAATTGATTTTAGTTTATTATTTTAAAAATACCCTTTGGAATAGAACAAGAAAAAAATTACACCCCTCCTTCAAAATTTGATGGTTTAGGTTTCAAGGTAAGTACGTACAGTAAATAAATTTAAATAAATAAAAATAAATTTTTCCGTATGTCCTTAGGTAGGTAGGTACCATTTGTCCTTCTTGTTTGAAAACTGCCGATCTAAAGGTATTGTTTTTCCACAAAATTGTATTTTATTTAGTACCTATTTAATATAAAATAGAATTAAATTTAAGTAATACTTAATAATTGTTCTTCCACAAAAATTTTTTTATATTTAATATTGTATATCTATTAAGTACCTACCTACCTATTTAATATAATATATTAAATATAATATTTTTATATTTAATATTTTATACTTTATATTAAATAAAATTGAATTTTTAGAATGGAATGAGACCACCCATAGTTTTGTAGGATCAACAGTTTGGTCCATATGAGGAAGGTTGAACTAAATCAGAATGTTTATTTCTTCGAAATGAGATTCATGTCAGCTGTCTTCGTTGCAAGCGAGTGATCTATTATAGAAAAAAATAAACCACTGTGTAATAATTTGCAGCGTTTTATCACAATGAAGGAGAAGGTTAGGCGATAACAGATTTCCTTACAGCAGTTCCGATTCATGGAAGCGTTCGCAGTGTAGAAAATCCGAGAACACAGTTCGAAATTCTGGGCGGCCATTTTTCAGAACTCCCCCAGTTCTGGACAAGTTCTAAAACTGCACTACGAACGAACCCTAGAGCTTCACAAATTGAAGGTTTTTTTGATCTCCTAAGTAAGAGTGATATCTTCGTTTTGATTGAAACCCATATAGAAGACTTCACTAAAATTGAACATGAGTATAAGGAAAATAAATTTTTTTTCAAATACAACAGATTATTTAATGAATTCCATTTACATGCGATTCCAGCAACTCGAGTTTCCTCCCACGGGAGAGCAAGAGGAGGCATTTTGGGTGGAATAAGGAAGAATTTAAGAAAGTTTAGTGACTGGAGCTTCGTTTTTGATGGTAATGATATGGAACTAGCGATTATTGGTCGGCCTAGAGCCCGAACTAGTTTAGCTGAATTAGTGTTTATTCCAGTGTATCTCAGAACTGAGAACTGGAGTGAGGACCGCAGAAATCTCGCACTTCAGGTTGATAAGTACGAAAATGCAGAGGTGATTATTTTGGGTGACGCAAATGCTAGGTTGGGCACTCTGCAGGTGGTTCCTGATGAAATTTTAGAGAGTTCTATGCTGTGCTCTGAGAGAAAAAATAGGGACCCTTTGATCAATACAGAAGGTAGAAGGTTTTTAGAGATGGCGGAAGACCATTCCCTTATCATTCTAAATGGACGGACCAAGGGCGATAGGGAAGGTGAATTCACGTTCATTAGCCATCTGGGTACATCCACCGTGGACTATGTCTGCGTGTCGGTGGGCTTGGTAGATAGAGTTGCAGACATGATTGTCGGAGAACAGTTGTTTTCGGATCACATGCCACTCACCCTGGGACTGGTTCTGCAGGCGGAGGTTTCGCAGTGTAATGAGGGTAGCCCAATTCTTCCTCGACTAAACTGGACACGTAATGATGAGCTTAACTTTAACACTTTCAGTGCGTACGACTCCACAGTGGAGTCGTTGTGATGCCATCCCACTGGCGTACGACTCCACAGTGGAGTCGCACGCAATCGTTCAGATGGCCCCACTACTTTTTTGAACTGTGCCTAACCTCCCGATATCTGGAACTTCCCGCTATTTTTCCCTCGTTCAGTATCAATGTGACAAGCCACGACATCTGTCGGAGATCTGCACACAAATCATAATTCATCATAGGTCCACTAGTGTGGGACCAAGATGTTTCTGGGCCGAATGTTGTTTTCCTTCCGTAATTCACGATTTTCTACAATGATCTTTGAACGATTTCGTCTTCATTTGCTATCTACCCGAACTTCGAGTGTGTTTCACTATTTTTTTATGGTTATTCTCCGTTTTGCGCGATCGTACACGAGTTGCCGCTCTCCAAATAAATGTGTTTGCTCTGTAAGTACTACCTCTTTTTGTTATATTTTGGATTTTCTGTGAATATTTGTGAGTAGGGTTCTTATTTTTCAACCTATCTTGATTTGCTCATCGTTTCAGACACGACGCCTTGCAAAGAGACAAGTTTACTTTATCCAGAACTTCGGTTTTGAGATTCCGTACTCTTCAAAGAAAAGATTTGCTCTGTAAGTAACTACCTTTTTTGTGTTATATGTTGGATTTTCTATAATTTTTTGAGGGAAAAATTTCTATTTGTCAACACATCTTGATTTGATCATTGTTTCAGACCCAACGTCATGCAAAGAAAGCGTGACAAGGACGATTCTGACCAGGACGATTCTGACCATGACCTTCTCAGGACGCCATCTCCCAGAAAGAAAAGAGCCAGATTTGAGGAGAAATACATCCTTTCTCATATACCCCCTGACGTTCTCCACAGACTTTTCTTCGAAGAAAATGTTGAAATTGAGTATGAATCTGAGAATGAAGATGATGCGCCTCTCTGAGCCAGAAGAAGAAGGTACCATGATACCAATTATTGATATATCTGCCCAAGCTGCTCACTCCTCTCAATCTCATCCACAGCCATCTTCTTCCAAACCCAGTCATCAGGAATCAACTTCAGTTTTCCCAGTTGAATTTTTTCCTCCGTCTGACGTAGACAGTTCTGATAAAGAAGGCACCCCTCACATCTCACATCCTCATACACCTCATACACCTCATTCTTCTCCCTCACTCTCTCCATCTCCTTCTCATATTTCACCTCTAGACTCACCTTTAGCTGTAGCTCTGCATTCTGACCCACCATCTCCTACCCAGGAGGATATTGAGCCTTTGCATGACGCTCCTGCCATTCAAAATCATCAAAGAACGTGGTCCCCCACTCCCCCGGCCGTCCGCCCCAAATTCGATTTCTCTGGCATTCATGGTCTCAAAATTCAACCCACTGGAGAGGAGCCACGACATTTTTTCGACCTTGTTTTCACTGAGGAATTTTTCCAACTAGTGGTACAAGAGACAAACCACTTCGCCACCGAATTGTTCATGCGTCCGGGAGTACGAGACCGATCCAGGATCACTCTCTGGAAACAGACAACGGTAGATGAAGTAAAAAAATTCCTGGGGCTTAACTTCCACATGGGAATGATAAAGTTGAATCGCCAATCGGATTATTGGAATCAGGATGAAAAATTCAATTTGCCATTTTTTTAGGGGGCATAATATGCATAATATGACATATTATGTCAAGGGATAGGTGGCTTGTAATTCAAAGAGCTTTCCATGTTGCTAGCAATGTAACAGATAATGATGTCAATGATCCACCAACCCCTGCTGACCCCCTTCACAAAATCAGACCTATAATTGAATACTTCCACGAGCGGATGGAGGAAATCGTTGCTCCCGGAAAAAATATTTCAATTGATGAATCCATGGCGCCTTGGAGGGGGAGGATCTCTTTCCGCCAGTATATGCCTCTGAAAAGCCACAAATATGGTTTCAAGCTTTATATGCTGGCGGAAGAGGATGGCCTCGCCCACAGGTTCCTTGTGTATGCTGGTGCTGCTGATCAGCTTGTGGGAGGCGCAGACCATACAAAAAAAGTCGTCTCAAAGTTGATGGATGGGTTCCTTGGCGAAGGCCGCTCAGTTTTTATGGACAATTATTATAATAGTGTGGAGTTGTCTGCTGAGCTATTGGCCAATAAAACTCATACGACTGGAACGATCCGTGCTTCCCGCAAGGGGACTCCCCAAGACATCGTCAAAACGAAATTGAAGAAAGGCGAGGTTGTGCAAAGGTGGTCCCCAGAAGGGATAAATGTGGCAAAGTGGCGTGATAAAAGAGACGTCATGACCATTTCCACAGAGTTCTGTGGTGATATAGCAGAAACCACCAATCGCTACGGAAATCCCACCTCCAAGCCGGAGGTTGTGGTCCAGTACAATAAGTACATGGGTGGCATCGATCGCTCCGATCAACTCATGTCATATTATATTGGACCACGGAAAACCCTGAGATGGTATAAAAAATTAAGTTTCCATCTCATAGAGATTATGATGCTAAATAGCTATATTCTGTACCACCGGTCAGCCGTACATGGACGAAAATGTGATTATTATGAATACCGCTTGGCCATTGTAGACTATTTATGTGGGCCACTACCCTCCCCCCCTCCAAAGCCATATGTATCAGGACCGCAAGTGATCAACTCACTACATTTTCCGCAGGAATTTCAGGCAAAAGAGAAAGATGGGAGAAGAAAAAGGTTGAAGTGCAGGGTTTGTACCAACAACAAAATTACCAAAAATGTGTACACATTCTGCCCTGGTTGCAAAGAAAACCCTGCACTTTGCCTTTCAGAATGTTTCATTACCTACCATAAGAACATGGGGTTTGATATAATATAAATTTGTAATTTTACTATATAATAGTGGATTTTTTTTAATTCAATTTTTTTGTAATGGTATATTGCATTAGAATAATTTAGTGGTTATGGATTTGTGATTTCTTTCAGTACTTTATTATTATCTTTTTAACCTTCCAGTACCCGCGCCATTTCGCTTTTCAATTCACACCGCGTGGCGGCACCCATGCCGCCCATGAAAATGAAGTTTTAACTGCCCAAAGTCATTATTGTAAAGGTTGTTAACAGCTGTGTCAATATGCTAGGTAAATCATCTGAATGAAACTTACTATAATTTTATAATATGTATGCTCATAAACCAAATAAATAGGTACCTACCAAAAATCATAAACAGCCAACTTTTTCCAATGAAATCGACATGATTGTTTCCTCAACCAAATTATCGTTATCGCAGTACATATGGCCCATCTGAGATGGGTTCTATATTCATTAGCGCTTCCAGGGAGGGAGGAGGAAGCAAGTAAAAAAAAGCCAATCAATTTTTTTATTCAAGAACTGTGCACTAGCCAGATTGCAACTGATAACGCTGGCGCAACGTTTGACTCGGCAAGGTGAAACCAGCGTGATCTCTGGATAAATATGGTAACTAACAAATAGCAGTAGATCCCGCCATCCGGGAATCAAGAATGCGCGTGTAAATACGAAAACTAAGGTCGAGGCGGCACGGGTGCCGCCTATGCGAGTACTGGAAGGTTAAATATATTCATTTGGTTGAATTTTGTAAACGTAATTGCATTGTTGTAATAAGTAATCTTATAATATAAGATATAATATATAATTAATATTATTCATTTGGTTGGTTTTTGTAATTCAATGTAAATAAACAACCCAACTTTCAACCAATGACTTTTACTGAACCTAGCTACCGAACAGAATGTACTTCAGTGTAATTTTCAAGTCATCCTTGGGGTTTATTTTACGAAAACTGCATTATTTATCTGAAGTATTAGTCCATTCAACCGGCTCGAGGGGCTATTGTTGCGGGTTTGCATACCCTAATAGTTCGCCCTGGCGTACGACTCCACAGTGGAGTCGTTACTGAAAACACGTAAAAAAAATAAAATTTCACTACTATAATTCTATTTTATTGTCCAGAATACCAAAAACCGACATCATTATCAATTTACCTCCGGAAAAATTTGTACGCCAGGGGGAGTAGGTCACGATTTCTGATACGCATTGAAAGTGTTAAGAAAAAATTGAAAAGAGCGGTTGAAGAGAATCCTGTTTCTCGCAGTTTGGCTGTGGATGGTCGCTTGGCACGCCTTCTGGGGCTGGTTAGAGTTTGTGCGGACCTTGGGAATGAGATGAAAAACAGAGGAATTGAATCTGTACGAAAGAGACCCTGGTTTGATAGGGAATGCCACACGTTAAGAACAGAAGTTTTCGGCCTGCTCAGGTTGTTTAGGAAGAGGGGACTAAATTACCTAAAAAATATGTACCTTGCAAAGAATATAGAATATAAAAGACTGTTGAAAGAAAAAGAGAGAAAGTACTATGAACAACTCTCTGGCAAAATTGAGTCAGCCAAAGGTACGAAAGAATTTTGGCAATGTATTAACATGTTCAGGCAGAGGAGGTTCCCGGCGGTCACGGATGTCCCCTTAGAGGATCTGAGGACCCACTTCAGCTCTCTCTTGAACAATCGAGGCACAGCACAGGTTCCTCACGGTCCAAGGGAGTGGATAGTTGTAGATGAGCTGGATTCTCCTTTTACATTAGCCGAGTTCAGGGAAGTTCTGAAGCCTCTAAAGGCGGGCAAGGCCCCAGGTCTGGATAGGCTCCCCTATGAGTTTTTTAAAAATTCACCTGACAATTTCCTCACCCAGTTACTAGAAGTCTACAATGAAATCTTTGATACGGGCAAAGTCCCGGAAGAATTTGGGAAATCACTCATATTCCCGCTTAAAAAAAAATTGGATGCAGATGGGATTGAAAATGTGCGGGGAATATCCTTCATCAGTGCTGCTGAAAAGCTTCTAACAGGCCTGCTCCTGAAAAGGTTGGTAACTTGGGTCGAAACTAATCAGTTGCTAAATGAGGGTCAAGCAGGCTTTAGGAGTGGCTACTCTACAAGTGACAACATCTTCACTCTCCAGACGATTGTCCAACTGAGGCTGGCTACAAAGGGACAAAAAGTTTATTGCTTTTTTGTGGACTTGAGCTCGTGCTTTGATAGAATTGATCGACAGGCCCTATACTACAAGCTGCACCGAATGGGAGTCTCCTCAAAAATAGTCAGAATGATTGAGGGTATTTACAGTAATCCAATGTCAGCAGTGTTCATGGATGGTGCAATTTCGGAGTGGTTTGGGTCGCGAGTTGGTCTTCGGCAGGGTTGCCTCCTCAGTCCGTACCTTTTTGACATGTTTATTAATGATCTGTGGGAGACACTGGGTGGAGGCATAATGATTGCGGGCAGAAAGATAAAACTTCTAGCTTTTGCAGATGATTTGCTACTGATTGCTCCAAATCCGGTGACTCTCCAGTTGATGATCAATGACATCGCTGACTACTGTCTGAAATGGGGTCTTGTTATCAACATGAACAAATCAAATATACTCATATTCAGAAATGGGGGTCGTAGAGCGAGGGCTGAATCCTGGACTTTCAATGAAACGGAGGTTTTAGTAGTTGATGAATATAAGTACCTGGGGGTCCTCCTGCGCTATGATTTCTCCTACAAGCGGCATCTGGAAAGAAAACTGACGGCATCCAACATGGCAATTAATAGTATGGCCCAACTACTGAACGCAAAGGGAGTCACTATCGAGAATAAATTTAGGGTTTTCAACGCCACTGCCAAGTCTGTTCTCTTATATGCAGCTCAGGTTTGGGGATTCAAGAGGTATCTACAGGCCGAGAGGTGTCAATATGTTTTTACCCGGAGGTTGTTTGGGCTGCCGCATAATACGCCTCTCTACATGCTCACCTATGAAATAGGTAAAACATCCATGTTTTTGCAGGCTCTGAGGATTCATGTGAAATATGTGCTCAGAGCACTCAATCTCCCTCAGGGCAGGCTGCCTCGAATGATGGCGGAAGAGGTCATCAGACAGCGATCCTCTTGGTTTATAGAATGGCAACAGCTGGCCACTCAGGTGGGGATCGAGCTCAGTGCAGAGAACAGGCGGGTTTGGAGGAGCCAGTGGGAACAGATGTTCGAGAGACTGCAGATTAGGGAGAGGGAAGACTTGAGAGCTAGGATAGAGGCCTCGCAGTTCCACTGTCACTACCGGGAAGTTACGCTGACCCCCCTACCGGATTACAATGGATGTCTCGACCTGACCCAGGCCAGATGGGTGTTCAAGGCGAGAGGAGGCCTGATATACCTGAATTTCCAGCCGTGGCGTTCACAGCTTGCTCAACGCTGCTCACTCTGCAATTTGAACGAGGTGGAAGACATCTTCCACTTTCTGGCAAAATGCCCAATTTTAAATGCAATCCGGAAAAAATGGAGTGGGGTGGGCCAGATGTCGCGAGAAGAGTTTACGAGGAGACTTGCACAGCCGAACTTCGTCCAGATAGCCGGTTTTTGTCGTGAGGCGTGGAGTTTTCGATTCCAACTAGTGCAGCAATTCAACTATTAATATAAGCTCTTCCTACAGTAAACGAATTAGTAATTTGTAAAAATATCCATAAACCTAATATGAAATAATTAATTATTTAATTTAAACGAAAAATAATAAAAAACTAAATGTCATCATAGCTATTTAATGTAGCAACGCCTGCCAACCCGGATGACGGCCGATTGAGCCATTCCGTGTTTGGATTTTGTGAATCTAAATTGTATTATGTATTATTAGCATCTAGAGAAGTATCTGATATTATTTTTTTGTAAGAAATAAAAGTCCATTTTCATTCATTCATTCATTCATTCAACAAACCACCAATGTCCGCCACAGCAGCAGGGCTTCAGCCGAACCCGAATGGCAGCCTGATTTTGGAAAGGAAGGCCGTGGATGACGTCACGAATGGGAGGGGGAAACCCTCGAGATCCAGCGGCCTGCGGCGGCCATCACACCTTCCCCAGAGCTCAAACTAGTAAGTCCCGGCTGAACGTTTTTCCCCAAAAGCGCGACGAGTACGTTCCGGCAGAAAGTCATTCCCTGTCCCTTTTCTCAAAAAGTCAGCGCGAGAGCATTTACCCCCTGAACTTGCTGAGGAGTAGTCCCCATCAACCCTCTGTTCGGATTCATCGACATCCGACTGGAGCCTTCATCAAAACCGCATCAAGATCGTCGAGGATACCTTCGGGCCCAACACGCGAGTCTAACTCATTTTTGGCCAAAAATAGTTAAGCAGGTGAAACGTAAAACAGTGAATAAAGTTCTGAAAAGTAGTAGCTAAATTGGTAAAGAAAAAGGTTGTTAAATTGTAGTAGAGAAAGAGACACGAACTATAAAAACACACTAGAACACGGCGAAGACACAGCTTGGAAATTGTATTGTAAAAGGAAATTGGAAAGAATTGTCGATTTAGGAAACCTTGTTAAATCCTAGTCTTAAACTATATCACGATCTCATTCGTATTTCTTGTCAATTTTAGTATTCGCCCTTCAGGCTTGTCCTATTTTGTTACCAACACACTTGTGTCTTTGAATAAACCTATTTACCTGGTATTTTACTCCATATCTTGTGTTCTCTCTGAGTTCATCCTGCATCATATCAGCTGAGGTATTTAGGGGTAAATAAATAACTTCAATTTTCAATATATTCTTTAATTCATTTCAGACCCATCAGGTCGTGTCCTTAGGACACACTTCGCAAAAGAACACATCCTCGTGGTCGGTTGGGTCACTTGTGTTTTAGACACAAAAGACACAAAAGACACGAAGGACACGCCCTTCTGGCACAGGACACATTTAGAGGTCCGAGGTAAAACAAAACACCCTTCAGGTTTAACAGCATTATATTTAGTATTCAAACAACCCAGGAGTCAACACCTTTGAAGAGCTACCATACTTCACAGGTAATTACAATTTATTATCCTAAATTTAACGTAGAATTAAGTTGTTTCGGTCTTTTCTTGACTCCCCCATTTCACAGTTAAACACAAAGTAGTTTCCCTTCAGGAACCTACTCAGTTGCTACTTGGGCTACGTAACTAAATTCATTTGTCAACTTTACCTAGACAAGTAGGCTTACAAATTGGTGGCAGCGTTGAAAATTGTCCTCAACGCTGGCATCCGGTTTGTCAAGTCAAGTAAAAGCAGCGGCTTATAATAGGATTGAAAATGGCTTCGGAGCCCACTCAGCTGATCAGTGATCTGAAGAGTGAAGAAGATCTCCTCGAATGCTGGAGACGCCTGGAAGAGCACTTCCATTGAATAGGATTGAAAATGGCTTCGGAGCCCACTCAGCTGATCAGTGATCTGAAGAGTGAAGAAGATCTCCTCGAATGCTGGAGACGCCTGGAAGAGCACTTCCATTGAATAGGATTGAAAATGGCTTCGGAGCCCACTCAGCTGATCAGTGATCTGAAGAGTGAAGAAGATCTCCTCGAATGCTGGAGACGCCTGGAAGAGCACTGATCAGCTGAGTGAGCTCCGAAGCCATTTTCAATCCCATTGAACGCAGGAAGCTGAAATTTGAGAGGGAAGGTCAAGGGAGAATACAGATGGTGGATCTATACAGAAAATAATAAACCTTTGGGCAATGATTTGCAGCGTTCTTCGAGTTGTATTCAGTTTTGCGTCCTCAGCCACCAGTAATCAACTCTATATTTCTTCGATTTGAGTGTGAAGCGTTTATTTCCTTAAATTAAACTTGATTGTGAAGCGAAAATATGGGTAGTGACAATGGCTAAGCTGTGATCAATACAGAACAAATAAACCTACGTGTAGTAATTTGCACCATTTTTTGTACGACATGAAATTGCATAACTGAGACCAAAAATTCAAGAACTTTGAATAAGTAAATATCGATCTTTGAATGAGACTTATCCAACTTGATTTGAAAAATAAGTTATTTTCAATCCCTGGTTCGTGGGGTGTCCCATGTTAAGGACCGAAAAACTTCGGGAGTCGATTCTACAACTAATTTTAGTACGAAAGTGTCTCAAAGCAATTTTTCTTTAGACGCTCAATTTCCGAGTTATGTCAATTTTAAGATTTTTTTCATGTTTTCGACCTTAAGCCATAAAAATGACCATAATAAACAAGCAATAATAATACAAAGTAAGTAAGTAGTAATATACAGGGTGTCCCAGAAGTTATGGTCCACCCTCCGGCATTTTCGTATTTAATTACGTAATAAAATGGGCTCAACGCCATTTTTCATATTTTTTTGTAAAGAATTCAGGAAAAATACTTTTGCGCAAAAAAGTTGCGCGCAATTGTGCGCAATTGACACTAACTTTGTTTTTTCAAATACGAACCCCCATTTTTTATTGCAGATTCAGATTCTACGTCAAATTTCATGAGAAATTCATACCCGAATCGATTTTTTTCATTGCGTGCAACTGGTACTTTTCGCGCGCAAAGTGACCAGGGTGCGCAAAAGTGAATTTTTTTTAACCCCAAGTGTGGCACATTTTTTTTCATTATTTTCGACGCTGAATCACGTGGTGAGGTCCTTTCTTCGTTTTCATCGTTATTTTTCCAAATTTAAAAGGAAAAATAGTGTTTTTGGACTTTATTTTCCCTCACTCTTACGCAATACGGGCTGGGTGGGGACCTGGCTAGATTAAAAATAAATTCCTCACTTCTAAATTAAAAAAAAAAAATATTGAAAAGTAGGTAGGTACTTTACTACTTTAATGTAAACAAAAAAAATCAAAAAGCTTCTCATCTCAAAATTTTCAAAAAAAAAATTAAAAGTTAGAAAATCCCCGAAAAAAAGTAGTAATAAAAAACTAAGGTAATAATAATGAAATTAAAAAATCACAGCAACTGCTGGAAATTACCTCCTTTTGCCTGCAGAAAAGTAACAAGTAACCTTCAATTTTTTTTAAAGGTTTTTTAGATGAGAAGCTTAATGATTTTTTTTTTTTACATCAAAGTAGTAAAGTAGTACCTACCTACTTTCCAACTTTTTTTTAAATTTAGAAGAGAGAAATTTATTTTCAATCCTGCCATAGCCGGTCCCCAGCCCGTGTCGCGAAAGGGGGAGGGAAAATAAAGTCCAAAAACATTATGTTTCCTTCTAAATTTGGAAAAATAACGATGAAATCGAAGAAAGGACCTCACCACGTGATTCAGCGTCGAAAATAATGAAAAAAAATGTGCCACACTTGGGGTTAAAAAAAATTCACTTTTGCGCACCCTGGTCACTTTGCGCGCGAAAAGTACCAGTTGCACGCAATGAAAAAAATCGATTCGGGTATGAATTTCTCATGAAATTTGACGTAGAATCTGAATCTGCAATAAAAAATGGGGGTTCCCATTTGAAAAAACAAAGTTAGTGTCAATTGCGCACGATTGCGCGAAATTTTTTTGCGCAAAAGTATTTTTCCTGAATTCTTTACAAAAAAATATGAAAATTGGCGTTGGGCCCATTTTATTACGTAATTATGTTCCTACGATCAATTTAGGATATTACAAGTAGTATTTCCGTGCAAATACAAAACTTCTCACGTACGCAGAGAAAAAATTCAAAAAACGCGCGAAGCACGTCTTTTTGAAAAATTGCGGCCACCAACAGCTGGCACCAGACTTGCCCGAATCCTCCCCCCTCGCCACCCCATCACCGAACCTCACTTTTTTCGTGAGAATCAAAGCATAATCACGTGTGCGGTTTTTTCTCTTCATTTTTGCGTTTTTCGTCGTTGTTCAGCATTAAAACAACGTTTTTTGCGGATACTTGCGTCGGATAAAGGTTTTTGAAAGTTTTCTTCAAACGGTAAGTCCGATTTTATTTCAATTTTGGGGAGTCTGCGATGTTCAGGAGATCGCGTTCTCGCTCGCGTCGTCCCCATCGGAGGCGCGCGGACTCGACTCATCGTGAGCGCAATGAGGAATTTTCGAGAGAAATTCGTTTCTCTCGTAAACGATCCGATCGTGTTTTTCCGGATACTTCACGTTCGCGGAGGCGTTCGCGATCTCCTTTGAGTCGGAATCCCCGTGGTCGGGAACGACGCAGTTCTCCTCGGGATAGTGACCCCGACTTTGAGTCAGGGAGCTCCAGTTCGTATTTTGACGGCGACGACGACTTCGAGTCCTCGCATTTCCCCGTTGATGATTGTTTTCCGGATGACCCTCAAATGGGTACAGTCCGAGAGGGAAACCAGATACCAAGTGAGGCTACCCACACTTCGAGTGTGGGGGCCAAGGTGACCCACACTTCGAGTGCGGGAGCCAAGGTGACCCAAACTTCGAGTGTGGGAGCCAAGGTGACCAATACTTTGGGTGAGGACACTGTGGTATCGGGTTTATCTGATGATTTTGCGGGATTTCCTCCACCTGCGGAAAGTGCTTGTCAGGGGGGGCCAGTGGCGGGTTCTATGAACCCTGATGTGGGGTTAGACCCCACATTGCTACAGGCGTTGGGGGTGAATCCTCAGATTACCCCTCCCCCAGCACCCCCTTTGCATAGCAGCATAGCAGCCAGATGGACTCATCATTTAATGAATGGACTCCCTTCGGATACGTTTTCTGCCCTTCGGGAGAAATACGTGGTTCCGTCCAACCTTCCTCAGTTGAACCCACCACGATTGAACCCAGAAATTGGTGTTTCAGTCTATAGCACGCACAGAACGGTGGATGCCTGTTATATGGGTTTGCAGGCGCAGTGCGCCACAGCTATTACAGCCTTAGGTCTAGGCCTCACCAAACTGGTTGAGCAGGGTGGAGATGTTTCAGCTATTGTGGGACCAAGCTACGAACATATATGTGATGCCGGTCGAGCAATGACTGCCTTGTTCTACGATATTAATCGTATCAGGAGGAGGTTAATTCAGAATGTCTGTTCGACTGTCCTGACAGAAATATCGAAAAATGTACCACCATCGGATTTACTCTTTGGGGACAACCTGGCTTCCCGTTTCTCAGCACATTCAGGTTTGGCTACCACTGTGAAAGGTTTGGTTCCTCTGAACCGTTTTCCTGTGAACCCATCTCGTCAACAGCAGCCACAGACCTCAGTAAGCCTGCAAAATAGAGGTCCGGGAAACGGGAGAGGCCGAGCTGCCTTAAGGGGTGGGCAGGCTCAGTCGAAGGCGAAACCCCAAGGGCCATCACAGATGGGCAGGACACTGCAGCCAGCCCAAAGGGACTTCCGTCAGAACAAGAGGAGAGGACAACAATGGCGCCATTGAACACAAAAGTGCCATCGTCTACTGCTTCACAGGTAACTCTACCACCAATCGGGGGTAGATTACGCCATTTCAGGCATAATTGGGAAAATATTACTAGCAGTAAGACAATTTTATCCTGGTTAAGAGGTTACGAGATCCCTTTTGCTTCTACCCCGACTCCTCATCCTTACAGAATCCCAACATCGTTGGTGACAACTGAGGGGCTGATCCTGATGCAGGCTGTGCAAACTTTACTGGATCAGGGCGTAGTTCAGAAATGTGAGCCTCATCCTTTTCAGGTAGTCTCTCCAGTTTTCTTGGTGGATAAGTCATCAGGGGGAAAGCGTTTGATTCTGAATCTAAAACACTTAAATTCATTCATAGAAGCCCCCCATTTCAAATTGGAGGACCATCGCACTATGTGGGATCTTATTGCTCCAGGATGTTTCGGATCCACCGTAGATTTGGCGGATGCGTATTATTCATGCCCAGTGGCCGAAACGTCAAGAATTTATCTTCGTTTTATGCTTGGAGATGAACTTTTTGAGTTCACTTGTTTACCCATGGGTATGTCACTCTCGCCATTTATTTTTACCAAAATGATTCGTCCAATAGTGGGTGCAATGCGCTCCAAAGGGATCACGGTGGTGAGTTACCTGGATGATTTTGGGGTATTGGGATCCTCACATCAGCAGTGTTTGGATCACGTCAAGGAGTTAATCCAGTTACTCCAGCATTTGGGTTTTCTCATCAATGAGACTAAAACCAAGATGAGACCCTCTCAGTGTTTCACTTTTCTGGGTTTCCAATTTGATACCGTGGGAATGACCATATCCCTACCTAGAGACAAACGGTTACATGTACAATCAATGCTGCTAAGGTTTTTGAAGAAGCGCAGTTGTTCAATTCGTCGTTTGGCTCAGGTCATTGGAACTTTGGTGGCAGCTTGTCCAGCAACACCATATGGAAAGTTATATACGTTGCATCTGGAGTCCATCAAAACAGGGTTTCTAAAGGTCAACAACGATGATTTTGAGACAAATATCTCCATACCAGATACGGTAAGAAAGGATTTGGGCTGGTGGTACGACAATATAATGTCAATCTCCAACCGACTGTATAATGGTGACTTTTCAGTCGTCATCACGACAGATGCATCCCTATCTGGGTGGGGGGCCACAAATGCAGCAGATAGAATACATGGGTGGTGGTCTCAAAAGGAGGCTTCTTGGCATATAAATGCGTTGGAACTTAGAGCAGTGGAGCTAGCCCTTCAACATTTTTGTGATGGAATTTCCAACTCTCGTATTTTACTGAGGGTTGACAATACAACTGCGATCGCCTGCATAAATAGACAAGGTTCAATGCGATCTGAATTTCTTTTCCAAATTACTGGTAGAATTTGGAATTGGTGTGAGGCTAGGAAAAATTTTATTTTTGCATCTTACATAGCCTCAGAGGATAATACCATTGCTGATGAGTGTTCTCGAATCCTGCCTGGGGAGTCTGAATGGTCCTTAGATGACCAGGTTTTTCAGGGCGTTGTTGACAGGTTTGGGAAACCTACGATTGACTTGTTTGCTTCAGCGGTCAATACAAAATGTGATAGTTTTTGGTCATGGCATCCTGACCCTAGAGCAGCTGGGGTCGATGCTTTTACTTGTGTATGGTCAGACGTTAATTTTTATGCTTTCCCTCCATTCTCCCTTATCCTTAGGGTACTCAGTAAAATAAGAACAGAGGGAGCGACGGGGATTGTAATTGTGCCAAATTGGCCAACTCAATCTTGGTATCCACTTTTTACTCAGATGTTATGCTCCCAGCCTCTCTATTTCGGACCTGATGATAGCTTATTGCGTCTGCCTTTTAGGGAGGAGCTCCATCCACAAGCCAAAACCCTTTCATTGATAGCAGGGATGTTGTCCGGCAGGCTTTGCTGAGGAGAGGAGTGCCAGACGCAGCAGTTACCACGATGTTATCGGCCTTATCTGTGTCGACATACAAGCAGTACCAGTCCTGTTTCAACAGATGGTGGCCCTTCTGTAATGAAAATTATTATAATGTGTGGGAGCCTAAACCTCTGATCGTAATACAGTTTCTACAAAGTGTTCTCCAGTCCTCCAAAGTCTCATATTCGACTTTGAATTCTTACAGATCAGCCTTGGCGCTAATTGCACAACAACCTCTAGGTTCAAATCCACTAATATCTCGTTTCTTAAAAGGAGTCTCAAACTTACGTCCCCCTGCAGCTAAATATGAGGTTACCTGGGACCCACACAAGGTCTTAATGTGGCTAGAAAAACCCGTTTCGGAGCTGCAGCAGGTGGCTTCCAAGCTGGTGGTATTACTTTTATTGGCAACTGGGCAGCGCCTTCAGACGATTTCCTCTATTCAGTTGAAGGAAGTTACTATTTCACAGGAAACTGGGTTAACTATTTTCGTGAATGGTAAGCTGAAAACATCTGCAGCTTATAAGTGTCAACCATGTATACAAATCCCTTTTTCCTACAGAGGCCTCTTCTTTGCATATCTTCGCTCATGCGACAATATTTGGAGTTGACCTCCCCTCTGCGACCTCCATCAGTTTCTGCTTTGTTTATTATAGCCAGGGACCCACACACAGCTGCTTCTCGTCAGACAATTTCAAAATGGGTTGGGTCAGTACTTAAGGAGGCGGGTGTGGGGGACTTGTTCAGGCCTCATTCTACAAGGCACGCTACTGTTTCGGCCGCCAGTAGGGCAGGGGCCTCAATAGACCAAATTTTCAAATCTGCTGGTTGGGCAGATAATTCCAAGGTGTTCGCAAATTTTTATAATAGACCCTTGGCTCCACAGAGCACCTTATTCTCTCACGTGGTTGCGACCACGCCACAGGTACCTAATCGAATTTAATGTAGAAAAACATCTCTTTTGCTTACAGGTCAAAATCTGGGTTTTCTTTGTTGAGGGGAGATCTGGAGAATTTTCACTTTGACTCCCTGACGACTTACTTCGAGGTCGTATGTTTTCAATGAGAAATTTTGATATTTGTTCGTCAAAGTGTATTTTTTATATTGTAACAAACAACTATGTTTTGGAGTTTTTCACACTTTTGATTCTGTTTTTTCCTTTTGGATACTGAATTTGTGGTTGAGGGTATTAAATTAGATTTGGACGAAATACTCACTTATCTTGTTCATTCGATACAAATCATTTGCGATGCCTCAAGGTGTTATCTCTGTGATTTTATGATCTTGTTATTACATGTTTTTTCGTTCACACTATCCAAAGTGTTGTCATTAGGGAACACAATTGTTCCCTAGGAAACAGATCCTATCTTCCTGCCCCCTTTTTTCTGTTTTTCAGTGGTTGTAGGTAATCACTGGAGGGGTTTTTTCGTTTCTGAAGGGCCATTTACAGTTTTTCTTTCACGGCCTTCCAAGGGTCTGGTTTGGTCGCCACCCCTACCTAGATTTTTCTGTCTCTGTACAGCTACTTGTAATATCCTAAATTGATCGTAGGAACATAATTGGTAAATAAACGAACTCGTGAAGTTCATTTATAATTATGTTCCGCAGATCAATTTAGGATATTAGAGCCCACCCATTTCCCAGCCCTTTACTGAGGGGTGGCTCCCTATCTTTAAACTAGTGAGGTTCGGTGATGGGGTGGCGAGGGGGGAGGATTCGGGCAAGTCTGGTGCCAGCTGTTGGTGGCCGCAATTTTTCAAAAAGACGTGCTTCGCGCGTTTTTTGAATTTTTTCTCTGCGTACGTGAGAAGTTTTGTATTTGCACGGAAATACTACTTGTAATATCCTAAATTGATCTGCGGAACATAATTATAAATGAACTTCACGAGTTCGTTTATTTACCAATTAAATACGGAAATGCCGGAGGGTGGACCATAACTTCTGGGACACCCGGTATAATAATTACAAGCAATTTGAAATCTAATTACACCGTTAATACACCGTTGGATAGGGCGTTAAATTTTCCATCTTTCTAGTGGTTACACAACACTTTTTGTAAGGTCGTGATGAGTGAAAAATTAACTCGTAATGTCATTTTTGTCAAAATCTCCTACTTTTTCTTTTCATTGTTAAAGTTTTACTTCCACATGGGTTTTCACGTACCTCTACACCAAAAACTGCGCAAAGATCTCAGCTTTCCGACGGTATAATTTGTTTTAATTTTACTCCGCTAATTAGGGGTTAAAAATACGTTTGAATGTGGAAAAATGTGGTTCCGCTCATGGAAATCGAGGTTTTCTGGTTCTTTGGGCCTCGGGCAGGTTCGAGGATTTAGGGGTGGAATTCTACGTCATCTTTCACGCTATTAGACTGATTCCATCACCGTTGCTATGTGACAGCTCAGTATTGAATTTTGGTGGGTAATCTTTTTTTAATTTACTTGGTATTTATGCACAAATTCAATTTTCAATTCTCTTAACTTTCTCGATTGCATGGAAAAAGAGATATCTTATAAAGAATAGCTTGTAGATGTGGAATAAAAAATACAGCGGAATAACGATTTTTTAGAGAATGTAAGTAAAATTTATGATTTACCAAGTAAGTAAATAAAAAGATTCAGACCCACCAAAATTCAATACTGAGCTGTCACATAGCAACGGTGATGGAATCATTCGAATAGCGTGGAAGATGACGTAGAATTCCATCCCTAATTCCTCGAACCTGCCCGAGGCCCAAAGAACCAGAAAACCTCGATTTCCATGAGCGAAACCACATTTTTGCACATTCAAACGAATTTTTAACCCCTAATTAGCGGAGTAAAATTAAATCAAGTTATACCGTCGGAAAGCTGAGATCTTCGCGCAGTTTTTGGTGTAGAGGTACGTGGAAACCCATGTGGAAGTAAAACCTCAACAATGAAAAGAAAAAGTAGGAAATTTTGACAATTTGACAAAAATGACTTTACGAGTTGATTTTTCACCCATCACGACCTTACAAAAAGTGTGTGTAACCACTAGAAAGATGGTAAATTTAACGCCCTATCCAACGGTGTAATTAGATTTCAAATTGCTCGTAAATTAAGCGAGTTATGGTCACTTTTATGGCTTAAGGAAACACGAAAAAATCTTAAAATTAAAATAACTCGGAAATTGAGCGTCTAACGAAAAATTGCTACGAGACATTTTCTTACTAAAATTAGTTGTAGAATCGACTCCCGAAGTTTTTCGGTCCTTAACATGGGACACCCTGTAGGTATGTAGTCTCCCACATTCGGACGGACTTGAAGAAATATGCTTGAAACTTGGAGAAAATCGTTGAGAAAAGTCTCAAGTGTCGATCACAACCATAAGGAAAACCCCGTTTTCTGTGAATCGAAATGCATTCCTTTCAGGCGGGTTGAGGAAATCGCTTTTTGTTTGTTTCACTTCGAAATGAAGGGAGGAGGTAAGCAATAATAAACGTCGATGTTGGTAAAACTTCAATGTTTAATGTTGTCACTAGAAATATACAACGAGAATTAAACTTAAACGAAACTGAATCCGAGGGAAGCAACTGTGTTAGACCATAAGTAAGAGAAAGGCTAGATATTATTATAGCACAAACACGTTGCACGAAACAAACAACCTTACAGAGTAATTGAGCTGTACATTGAGAGTAAAATAATAAAAATATATAAATTCATTAACTTTTTTTATTTTAGAAACAACGCTTGATTGTGAGGTTAAATTGTCCCTCTCACCCTTCTTCGTAGAAACCACGAACTACAAATAAAATTAAAATAAATAATATATTGATAAGTAGGTAATATTAATGGTATGACAATATTAATATTGTAAGTTAAAAAAGTATTCTCTAAGTAACATATGCGTATCGTACCTACTATAATTTTACATTAAGTCTAACGCATCTTAATAAATTAATGAAATTCAATGTGCGAAGTAACGAATTGATGTGCGTTTTTCTATTTGTATTAATAGTATGATTCCATTCAGAAATTTTACTTTGAATTATCGTTTTGTGAACAAATTATGAAATTATCAACACAATACGTGATAATAAAGTTTGGTATTTAAATTAATATAAATAAATCGAAATGGATATGAATTCGGTTTCATTCTGAGCTGAGTTGATTTATTCCAATGCCTTTGACATCTTCTATAAGTGATTCTCCACCTGGGGGGTCGCGTTTAGACAACGGACAATAATTATCGAGGTTTGTAAATTTCTTAACAAAACTTCATGAAAATGAGCGAGAAAAAAGGTGTAGAATCGGAGTTTTAGGCTTTCCTTAGTTATTCAGACGGTCAAAGAAGAAAAAAACATCTGCGAAGTGAGTGTGGCACATAGCTTCCTCGTAGCCGTGAAGAAATTTCCACGACGCCGTTTTAAGCTGGTATTCCAGCTTTACTACGGTGGAACCTGGCTAAGTGAGACGCTGGGGTGCCGAGAATTAGAAATGTTCCCAAAGTATCGATACTTTTTTCACCTGATATATATCGTAGTATCGATACTTTTTTCCAGTATCGGAGGCGATACTTTTTTACCTCTCACATTAGATAAAATGCGATCTATTTTTTATCTCTCACATTAGATGAAAGTCTCGTATTTTAGTATGTACCTTCATGTCGTAGGTGTTGAAATTTTTATCAGTTTCAACACCTACGACATGAAGGTACCTACTTGACAGTACCTCTTTCTCTACGTAGATTGTTGGGAGACCAACCACTTCAACAAACTGAACAAAGATGATGTACCACCACCTCCAGCTCTCTATGATAACCTGCTGTCCTCCATCATCTAGGAAGGACTACCAATATGTTAACCCAACCAAGTGCAATACGAAATCTAGTGCCTAAACAAAAAAATTGGTGATTTGTTGTTTTGTTCATTCTATATTAATCATTATCCTCGCGATGGAGAGATGTCACACTGATGGAGAGAAACATAAAAGGCATTTTCACACATTTTTGTAAAAGTATCGATACTTCAAAATATCGATAGGTACTTTTTGAAAGTATCATATCGATACGATATTATATCGATACTTTTGAAGTATCGGACATCCCCACCGAGAATCCTCTGCAAGCGAGGAAAAAATGCAGTTCCCTTCGATTTCAGCCCAAAAATCTGGGATAGTGAGAATAATTTAACCTCTGCAGGCCGATTCTGTAACTCGTTATTCAGTTGTCGTCATGACGTCGGATTTGGTATCCCTCCCGTGTAACGACGAGCATAGCGAAGTTTGGTCGGTATATTTCGAAATAACGCTATGTGATCCGACAATATTTTGGTCTAGGGCGAGCAAAAGGTAGCAACACATGATTTTTAGCCAATGGGAAGACGTATTGATATCAGTTTCCATGGTAATTGTTATCATTTGTTATCATGAGTAGTTGAAGTTCACTGCAGTCGCATCAGAAAAAAATCACTGGTAGTGAGAATCTTTTCTGCCATTTTTACCTCTGCTAGTGAGAAAATTTCCTCCTCCTACCTCTGCTACTGAGACCAGGGACATTCTGAGACAATCAGTTTCAGGATATTGTTCGCAATTCCATTGTTTCCATTGGATCGAATCAGTGATGCCTAAAAGAAAGTTCAGATCCTTTCGGCAAGTGATAAATGGAAATGCGACGTTGAAAGAGGAGAATCGGCGGCTGAAGTAAGCAGAGTCACTATCGTGCCGATCTCCACTGTGTACCGAATCGTCGATAAGGATGTAGTATTATTGCCTATCTAATTGTTCTCATCTCCAGCAGATCATCGTATCATCCGAAGTTCTTCTTATCACTTTCCGATCTCATTTCATAATGTTTGATTTTTGCCGAATACAGCCTTGTTTCGAAAGGTAAATACCAAGCTTACTTACAAAGGACTAGTCCAAGGTTAAGTCTGAGTCCGCAGCTGGCCAAGGGGATGCCTCAGAATGAGGCATTTGCCTTACATTTTTGAAAAATTTTCTTCAATATTTATCTTTAAAAGAAGAAAACCATAGTGTGCTGCTCGAAAACCCATCCAAAAAATTTAGAGAATTTATTTAAGGAAGATGGAAATTTGAAATGTGGTGGCAATCTGTATGGGGGCAGCCATGTTGCGAGTATGCCTAACCAATCTGATCCCATTGCTCAGTGACCCAACCAATCCTGAGGGCCCGAACCGAGTTTTTGCTGCAGCAAACTTGACTTGTGACCACAGAGTACTGGAGATAAGTTAACAGAGGAGAAAGCTAATGTTAAAATGGCGTGCAGGCATTTTTGAGGCTGCCTCAGTTGCACCAACTACTTTCAGCTGAAGAACTACTACGGAAACTGACGTGGTGGGGGGAGGCCACACTATCTTCATACCGCTTCTTTTCAAATCCTTTCGAATGACCAGAAATTGATAACTTTTCGTTTCATCATCATTTAGATTTGCAAAAACTTCTTGGAAAAACCAATCGAGGCGAAAGGTATTTTCAAAGTTGCTCTTACAATTGTTGTTGTCCCTATTGCCAGTCTTTCAAATGTTCGATCAACAACTGCCACCCACAGAAACGTTTGAAACCCAGTGTATTATTGAAAATTGCTCGATTTTTCGTACATATCGCGAATGTAACTAAATGTTATCAAATTAATTATTTAGATGCGACCGGTAACGCACCAAGGAGAAAAATTTGTGATAAACAAGGTGACTTGTTGCGATGAGGTTGGGAACAAACGATCGTGAACGCAATCTGTTGCAGTCCGCATAACTACGTCCTAGAGCTCCACCAATCAGAACGCTTCTCGGGCTCCCAGATTCAGCTTTCAGCCCAGTGCTTGTGACGTAGCCGCCAGCCCTCAGCCACCCTCGATTTTCACAGAGGCTGTTTAGGCATTCGAATCATCCTGCGGTAATTTTTCCACCTTGGATATTCCTGGTGTTAAACGATATTCTAGGGCCCTATCATAGGATTTGACTTGAAATTTCAGAATCTAAAACTAAGGCAAAGTCCCTATTCCCTCAACTGGAAATGCGTTTGATGGAATGGATAAAAGATCTTCGAGCTGAAAACAGGTGAGCTGGTGTGGCTACGGTCGTTGGGCTTCGTTGTTTGGCGGTGGACTTTGGACTAACTTCTGCGGGGGTCGTGGGTTCAAGGCTCATTGCCGGCAGCGAGCATTTGTCGGCGGCCTCATCGTCCCCCTCGTCACAACGTGAGGCAATGGGAAGCCATGAAATCATCAGAAAAAATTCTGATCTTCCCTTTGGAAGACAGCTGATGACATCCTCCGCAACACCAAGAATGGCAGTCGGACGAATATCCAACCTGAAATGGATGTTTTCTTACTTACTCGTCTTCCTGAAAACATTCCGGTAAGTGGAGCTCTAATTAAACAAAACTGATCACGCAAAATGGTGAGTACATCGGGGAAGAAGACGATTCAAGTACTTTTGAGTCCCCTGCACCTCCTCCCAGCCAGGAAGAAACAAAAACTCTCCAGCTCTACTTTGAATCGAACCAGTGCGGCGATCCAACCTGCTTCGATCGAATTCAATTCTAGTACGAGACAGTCTAAGATGATGGATTACATATACGAGTAATATTCGTACGACTGACTGGTAGCTAGTTTGAAGTAAATACATACATTTGTTTTTCAAGGAAAGTCTTTAATTTGTCCATGTTGCACCTAGACAAATCTGTTCTTCACCTGGGATAGTGAAGAATTATTGGTTGGTCACCTGAGCAACTAATCAACTCGGGTAGGTACTGTAAAAAAAAGGTTCCCTTGCTATTCTCTCTAGGCCAGGTTCCACTGTATTAGATATGGCCGATGTGGGTAATACAGGCAGGCAATCTTCCATTTATTTTAAAGTAAGGAACAGATTTCAACAAGTTTTTCATAACACGGTATGATCCAATGTATGATCAGAAGATACAATGGAAGTGAATTTACATGACTTGAAAAGAAACCATGTTTGAAGTAGTTTGAACACACCTACACCTAACCTTAAAAACAACAATTTCAACATGTTTTTGAGGTGAAGACACGTGTGCCACTAAGTAGTATAGTACCATTCAAAACTAGTCGAACTTGGAAGGTCTATCTCTACGACGGAAATTTCATCAGCATGCGAAGCATTCTAACGGGAGACATATTCTTAGATTTTGACATCGATATATCAGTGGCATTCAGTTTCATTAAGAAACAACAATGACTTCTATTTTGAAATTGACATTTCATCGCCGAACTATCGAGCGCCTTAGTGGACATTTCTAGCTTTGATCGAATCTACGCAATATAAAATTAACAGACAAGTAAAACCGAGAAAAGACAAAACAAGTGTGTACCATGGGGAAATTACTTATTACACTCCCAGAAGCCATTCATAGGTGGTTATGCACGCAATTAAAAAATAATAACTTACTGCATGTAATGCCGAATTATAGTCGCACGACAAAATTATTGACAGTAAAACACAAATGGAAAACAACTGGAAGACTATAATATTTTCCCTGACCCATTATTTTCACTAGATCAACTGACTACAATTCATTATAGCGTGATTATGTTCGTTCGAAACCTCCAATTTTGGGGTTTCAGGCTCGTTGGTTACCAAAATTCTGTTCGACAAAGTTCAAACCAACAGAAATTGGAAAACATATTCTGGACTGTTCAACGAAATTTTGGAGACTATTCATGAAAATGTTATCATTCAACAAGTTTTTCTCCATCTAGTATTTCTAGCAACCTTGGTCGCGATTTGTGTCATGTATATGTACAGAATATAGTATTATACACCGGAAAATACATGAGATGTGATGATCTAGCCGAAAAGTTTCTCAAAGCAGTTGTGGCAGTAAGGTTTGTCGTTTTGCTCCTTGAAAGTGCCTTTGTTGAGTTGTTTGAGGCAGAATGCGCATACGAAGTGCTCTGGGTGGAATTTCTTGAACATGGCGGTGATGCATCGTCCTGGAATCATAAATAAAGGCATTATCTTTGGCTATCTAGATCGAAAGATAGGGCATTCTGATTGGAGCTGTTAGTTGGAACTTAATCCAAGGACTCCATGCCTGGAACAGTTACAACTCTCTCAAAGTAACAGCTCCGCTGACCACTGGATACATGAATCCAGAGATTGGGCATTCCAGTAAGAGCCACTACTTGGAACCTAACACAGGTGATCTATTTCTGGAACAAATACTCCATCTCTCAAAGCAGCAGCTCCAGTGATGTTTGAATACTTGAATCGAGAGATTGGGCATTCCAGTAAGAGCCACGACTTGGAACCTAACCCAAGGGATCCATTTTTGGAACAATTACTCATCTCTCATAGTAACATCTCCTAACCCCAGGGTCTCCCAAAGGCTCCTAACCCAGAACATTACTCAAGTGATTCATCTCTCATAGTAACAGCTCCAGTGACCTTTGGATACATGATTCTAGAAATGGGGTGTACCAGCTGGAGCTCTTAAGCTGGATTCACATGGGATGGAAGAGGGCGGAAACAGAAAGAAATATCACAATCTGATTGGGTGATTTTCCCCGGTTGAGAATGGTGGCCATCATCTTGACGGAACCCGTCAGCAGAAGGAATTTTTATACTGTCGTCTGTCTTCCGCCCTTTCCATGGGCCTGCACAGTGGTCAGGAATGATAACCACGAGTGGAGGTTGCACTAGAGGTGGCCAACTGTCAATACTAGCCAACAATCGATTGTTTTGGTACGATCGACGCAATTGATGCATTGAGGAGTTGAGATAATGTATTCCCAGAATTATTGCAGAATCCCAACTGTGAATTTTCTAGAAACATTGTTCAGCTGGCATTCGTAAAAATAAATGAGCACGTGGACAAATTGAAAATTCCAAGAGCAATATTTAATATTAAGTAATTTACGTAGTTATAAAGGAGTAATTTATTTTCTATTTATTTATTTTATTTTCACGTAGTTATAAAGGAGTGATTTACTCCTTTGTTGAAAAAAAAAAAACCATCGAAACTATCGATTGTAGCAATCGACAATTGGGCACCCCGAGGTTCCACACTTGCGCTTCATTTGCTTGTTGAGCTGTCTTTTACTTGCTCGTTTTTTTCTTCTTTTTTTAACACAAAATTAATTTGAACAAGGAATTGAACGTCAAATTCAAAACACAGTCAACAGAGGTTACAGATCAGAGAGAGGTTATAATTTCAGAGGCTTCCAGCATGGACCTAGTATCCCAGGGATTCTATGCCCATGGCTTCCAGGAGTAAGGTTATCATTCTGTCCTTTCTGTCCATCATCCATGTGAACCTTCCGCCGACTCTGGCTACCCCCTCCACTGGTTTTCTCGTCTTTCCGTCTTTTCCATTTCCGCCCTCTTCCGTCTCATGTGAATCCAGCTTTACTTTCAACCTAATGCAAGGGCTTCATTCCTGGAACGGTTACACCTCTCTCAAAGTAACAGCTCCAGTGATGTTTGAATACTTGATTCTAGTGGTGGGCCATTCCGCTTAGGGCTGTTAACTGGAATGGTCACAGCTCTCTCTATTAGATTACGTAGGTAAAACTCCGGTTGTAAGTAAGCCAACAATCTCCCATCTAAAGGGGTCCTACATCACTAAACAATATATTTATATTAACGGTCATCGTTAGTTTTTGAAAAGAAAAACCCTAGTAAGACCAAATTTACCAGTATATATACTGCTGCCAATAGTTCCGCTGGTGGGTATAAGAGTTTTCATACAACAGTCATTTCGGCTGCGTGTACTTTCTGAAGGTCGTATCAAATTCTTGGTTACAACTGCTCTCACCAGGTAACTTACCAGTGATGGGTTTGTGGCAGCCCGCACAAAGTGAGCCTCTCTTGAGATGGTAGTGAGTTTCACAGTAAGGCAGCCCCTCATGGTCGAAGAACGATCCTCCTTGGAAGGGTTGGCGACAGTCCTGCGGAGGTTTCAGACGAATACGTTATATTGATAGGAATACAAGTAAATGAAATACAAAAACAACTTCCCGAATTCACTACTTATTTGTATAACTTCGTACCTGGTAACCTGGTTAACTGATAACCTGTAGGTACGAAACGGAAAAATTAGTAAAAAACACAGACTGACAAGAGGAAAACTGAAAACGAAACAACTTTGCGTTCATGAAAATGCTTTCAATGTGGATTAAAGAGCAGTTTCAAATGAGATTACCTAAGCAATTGACATTTTGTAAGTAGTAATATGTAGATAATAGATAACAGAAATCTACATGGTAATCGAATATTACGTTTCTCAACCTTGACACGATTCTTCTATATCTCTGGTGAAGTAAGTAGTTACGTACTGTTAACAATCAACTACGTAGTAGTTAATAATGCATTAAATCGAAATAAATATTAAATAATAAATAAAATATTGATAAGGTAAGGGAGAGCAAAGATAAATTGGAATATTGATAAGGTAGGTAGGTACCAATTTACGTCACGAGAATTGCTCACGACATTTTTTAATGATATCCACTTACAACCAAGTCGTTGCTACGGAACTTTATCTTCGTCAATCATGTTCGTAGAAAAATCGTTCACCATTCGTTGGAAAGCCCTAAAATTATGCATAAATTGTATACTGCCAAAACCGCTGTAATTATGGAATAAACTGAGATATACGCACGAGTTAAAAGAATTATAAACAACATTCATTGTGCAGTAAGAGTTTGTTATATGTTGCATATTATTATAGGTAGGTAGCGAAGGTATAGGTAGGTAGACGGGTGAAGGGGGACGGGAAAAAGGGGCGGGAAAAATTAAAGACATAAAATGGTGTTTGCTACTCGTAGCATATTACTATAGGGTATTATTAGTATTATTATAGGGTTATTATTATTGTTATTAAGACTTTGTTTTCTATCCTATTCTTTGTATTGCCAAATAAATAAATAAATAGGTAGGTAGCGAAGGTATAGATAGTATAGTAGCGAAGATATATAGTATAGTAGCGAAGAGTATAGATAGCGAAGTATAGTAGGTAGACGGGTGAAGGGGACGGGAAAAAGGGGCGGGTAAAATTAAAGACATAAAATGTCCCAATGTGTTGCAGACTCGTATGCAAGCGTTTATTTCATTTGTACACATCTCAAAATGTGGAGTTTCACAAACAATTAATTCAGCGTTCATTCACATTAGGGTAAATTACTACTAATTTCTAATAACGAACAATTCATTAACAGTAGGAGTTTTAATTTTTGTTTAATTGTTTAATAATGCATGCATTCCAAGGGACGTCCTATAGGATAAGGATTAATTCAATGTCAACCAGTAAGCAATGGAACATACATGGTTATTTACCTTTCTACAGCACTACTTAGTTTCACCCAATGTAATTTAGTATGTTGAGTATGTACCATATTTTGATATATTGTAATCAGAAATATCTATTAGTGACCTCAACCTTAGCCACCATAACATTCCTAGCGACACGCGACCCTCGAATTTGAAAAGCAATTTAAAAACCAAGACCTACGATACCCAAAATGCGAATTCGATTCCATACTTCCTCCACCACCCCTCGAACGGTGCCAGCCTGGCACCACAGCAGCTACGTTGAGCTTTTACAACATAGAACAATCACATCTGTATTCGAAGTGAAACATCCCAAATCCGCGCAAAACGCAATTTCTGGTAAATTTTTTACTTTCTCTGAGCTCATATACCAAATTTCATCATTTTCAGTGCAGCGTACGGCCGGATTTGTGGTTTATTATTTTCAATAATGAACCATTGGAATCGAGCAAGAAAAAAATGTAACCCCTCCCCCCTCAAAAAAAGTTTATCAAAATCGAGTTTTTTCAAAAATTTTCACAGAAATAAAAATTTTCAACAAATTGTCTCCATTTTTGTGTGAAACAAATACCCTTGTAGAGTAGAAAAGTTAGTAGTAGAAGTAAGTAGAAAAGTTAAATACTTGCATATTCAAGATGTACTGACACATTTTGTCAATTTTTTCATTCTACTTCTAGCTTTTGTTGCCAAAATGTATTTTACTAAAAAACAACAATTTTTCATAGCCTATTCAATAAGATTCAGGACCCAAAGCTGAAATGCTTTAGAAATGTCGGAATATTCTATATGTATTTATTTATCGGCGGAGGGATCTAATTTTTCTCTTATTCCTGCTTTGGTTTCTAGCAGGGGTAGAAAACCGGTGGAGCACGACTTATCCACAACTTCGATACTTCACTCTATGATGAAATACTCTCTGCAGTACCCAGAACGGCATCAGTAAATCTGACGAAGTATCGTGTCCGTCAAGGTAAAGGTACCTACGTCGTAACTGATAGCAAGGGTTAAATTAATAGAAATTAAATTAAGAAATTAAATTAATATTAATTAAAATTAATAGGTCCTTTGATTTATTATTTTCAATAATGAACCTTTGGAATCGAGCAGGAAAATAAGTTAATCCCCTTCCCTCAAAATTTGTTGGTTTACGTTTCAAGGTACGTAGAATCCAAAAATTGAATAAAAAATTGTCCGTCCGTCCGCCGTATGGGCACTTTCCTTAGTTCCCATCGACCGATTTTGATGAAATTTGGTATACGGGCTCCATTTGGGGTCTAGTTTTGTCACGAAGGTTTTGGTTGTTGTCAGTCACTCCTGAAGGGTTAACATTAGGGGTTGAAATTTTCAAGAGTCGAAAACACTCGAAATAAAGTTATTGTTTTTTCACCAATTTTAAATAGTAATGAATTTTTAGAATTTTTTAGACCACCCGGAGCTCTGTAGGGCAAACCTTTCGCTCCCTACGAGAACTTGAGGCTTTGACTTACGATAAATCAGAAACACGAGTGTGAATCGCAAACGAGGCCTAATCTCCGTTCAAATTTTAGCTGACCGAAATGCGATCGTTGTTCGTTTCTTCGAGTTGTACTCAGTTCTGCGTCCTTAGCAACCAGTAATCGAATTTCCTAATAATTAGGGTATAATAATAATTTCCTGTTTCTTCGAACTGAGTGTGAAGCGTTTATTTCTTCCAAATAAACTTGATTGTGAAGTAGGTACGTGGTAGGTAGGTAGTAACTGTAGCTATTGGGAAGTGACAATGGCAAAGCCTTGTTCTTTGCAGATCTATAGAAAAATAACAACCTTTGTGTAATAATTTGCAGCGTTTTTGTCCGTCCGCCATACGCGGACCGATTTTGATTAAATTTGGTATATTTGGCATTTGGTGTCTAGTTGTGCCGCCAATTTAAAATCGAATTTTCGGATTCTGCATACTTTAAAAATCATCAATTTTTGAAGGAGGATAACAATTTTTTCTTGCTCGATTCCTCTGGTTCATTATTGAAAATATGATCCAGAAGTTTGAAAACACAAGTTGATATTATCATATAACGGATATCTGATGTGAAACAAATAACGTGGCTAATAGTAAAATTATCAAGGGTCCATCAGATTCTTATTCGACGTCATCACGTTAAACACAGAAGATTAGGTTGACAAATCAATCAAGAAGGAGCCTTCGTGAAATAGGAACGTCAAATCGTAAACAACCCTCGACCTCCTTTCTTATAACGATTTTGGTGAATCCAAAAGCTTTTCAAACTACAAAAATACCAAGTGACCTCAATTTTTGTTTCCACCACACACTCAAATAAAGAACGTTTATAAGTTGACGCTTATAACCACCCAAAAGAGAGGTTTTGGATCAGTTTCTGGATATCCTTCACGTGGGTTTTAGAATGTTCTTGAAGATTGGAGCATAACGAACGTTAAATAGCATTTCTTAGCGTAACTTAACAAGTAGGCCCAACATATTGGATGGCGCTCTGAAACTAATACTTATATTACAACACAACAAGTACCATCAAAATCCGACATTCTACATATTTCAGAACATTCTAAAAACAACTCTGATCATCCCATCGAAAATTTGACAGAATAAAAAATGAATTAACGGCCAACTTTCAACTAGGTTCATAACGATTCTCCGTTCCATTTTTTGATGTTTTCTGATCTTTCAAGTTTTCAAAATTTTCACTTCTCCAGTAAAATAACCGAAGCTACGGCCGTGATCATCTGGCCTGTCTAATTACAAATCAGCCCAAGACCAAGAGAGATCAGCCAAGATGTCAATAAATTGTGCATGAGGGAGAGCATCCGAGTATCCCGCGATCAGATAAAATATTAATTTTCAATACCATCATCAGGTATATTTTAGTTTATAATTTCCAATTATAAACCATCTGCATTGAGCAAAAAAAGTAATACAGAGTGTTTCACGAAAAGGTTACACCCCCCTTCATTTCCGCAAAATACTGCGTAAAAAATTGGGACCAACGCAATTCTTCATGATTTTTTGTGAGGAATTCAGGAAAAATACTTTTGCGCAAAATACTTGCGTGCAATTGCTCGCAATTGACACTAACTTCATTTTTTCAAATGGAACCACCCCCCTTTTGACGTTTTATGTCTTTACTATGGCACATAAATGAAAAATCGTCACGCGGGGATCGTTACGCGGGGAGCGTTACGCGGAAATTTCTGATGATTTTCGCTTACAACCGATTTGTTGCCCCGGGACTCTAACATCTCCGGTTATCATCGTATACACCACTCGTTGGAAAGCTCTCGATTTACCCAATCGTATTACGTAAAAAACTCCGTTGTGCGTGGCCAACAAGCTGCGGTATGAGCATGTTTAAGCAATGTTTAAATGAATGTTTACGTACATTACATCGCAACCATCAACGAGCACAATCAAACGTAGTTATCATCATTGGTCATATAAGACGGTACTCGTTGTCTTCGAATTGCTGGACATTTATATATAAATTCATATATGAAGGGGAAAGGGGGCGCAAAGACGTGGTTGCTTACTTGTACCAAAGCTGTATCCACCGTTTTCATTTTTAGGACGTCCCACAGTAAGACTTGGGCGTCCTTATGCGATCGATCTGGGGTGAAGGAGGACAACACTCAACAGAAAAAAAAACAACCACACAGTAATCCGTTTTAGACCATTCTGAATCCAAATCCGCGAAAAAAACCATAGGTGTATGTCTGTGTGTGTGTGTGTGTGTGTGTGTGTATGTGTGTGTAACAAAATCTTGTGTACTCTGCACAGGCCTTAGTTCTCAACCGATTTTCCTGGTTCTTTTTTTGTTCGTCGCGGAAAACTATCTAGTTGTGCACTACGTCGCCGGAATTTCGAATTTTGCCTTTTAAGGGGTGGTTAATGCTCGAAAAACGTGCGTTTTTGGGCATAATCTTGTGTACTCTGCCCAGGCCTTAGTTCTCAACCGATTTTCGTGGTTCTTTTGTTGTTTGACGCGAAATACTATCTAGTTGTGCACTACGGCGCCGGAATTTTGGATTTTGCTTTTTAAGAGGGGGAAAGGGCGGGTTAATGCTTAAAAAACGTGAGTTTGCGGGCATAATCCTGTAAACTCTGCCCAGGCTTCAATTTCCAACCGATTTGCGTGTTTCTTTTTTTGTTTGACTCAAATAACTTCCGAGTTGTACATTATTTTACCAGAGTACCACAATTCGCAAGGGGAGGGGGTGAGTGGGGGGATAATATTCACAAAATATCCGATTTTTCAATATTTTGGTTCCTTTACTGCTTATTAATTGTACCCATGCTTTGAAATTGAGGAAAAATTCTCATTATACCTCCGAATTTTCATGAATTATTCTCTGTACCACCATGGTGCCAGGATATGGTGCCATGATGCCATTATTATTTATTATAATAAAATTATTATTATTTCGTTATTATTATTATTTCGTTATTCATTATTATTATTTCGTGTTTTTTTTTGTGTTTCACCTTGAATACGGATGTGAACTTCGACGGACTGCCTACCAAAACTAACAGATGAAAGTTCAATGTTACGACGTATTTCCGCTTTGGTGCCAGACTGGCACCATTGTTGGCGTTGGGGAGGTGGTGGTGGTGGGGGGGGGGGTGAACTCGAATTCGCATGTTGGGTATCGTAGATCATGGATTTTAAAATGCTCTCCAGATTCGAGGCTCCCATGCCGCTAGAAATGTTAAGGTGGATAATGGTGGGGGGGGGGGTCAGTATTTCTTGCTTAAAGTAATTAATAAATTACATCGAGTGAAACAGTTTTATCACTTAACAACTGGTTAAACTGATCTAATGCTTATCCAATGGGACGTCCCCTGGAGTGCATGCATTACTAAACAATATGTTTTATTATAGATTCGGATTCTACGTCAAATTTCATGAAAAATTCATACCCGAACCAATTCTTTTTATTGCGCGCAACCTGACTTTTTGAACGCTCTAAGTTGCACAACTCCACAATGGGGTATTTCGGTGGGTCGGAAATTCAGGTTTTTGACCTCAAGTTTGGATTCAGCACCCTTGAAAACCTATATACTCCAACTTTTAGCCCAATGATACTATAACATGTGGTAGAAAAATTAATTAAAGAGATCACACGTTTGAAAAAGGCGGGCCGCTATAAACGCACACACACTAGGCAAGGACTACGCTGCGGACTACGCCGCGCGCCTGTGTGAGTAGTGTTTTGTAGTATCCAAGAGGTCCTCCAAGGGTTTCTGTGCATGGATACTTTTTTCAAAGACAGTTGGCTAGCTACGTCACACCATTCAAATCTTCAACTTTCCTTAGCTTCTCTGATTTTTTAAAAACATTTTCTCGACGAACAGACCCGATTACCGTTATTCCTGAGCCATACTCTTTTAAAAAAAATATATAAAAAAATTGACTGAAATACCCCATTGCACAAAACCTAGGTTTTGGAGAACCCTAAGTGTGACAAATGTTTTTTCATCATTTTTTTACGCTGAATCACATGGTGTCATCCACATGAACCTTGGACTTCAGGTAGCACAATAAAAAGAAATCACTGGGAGTGAGATCGGGCGAGCGCGGAGGCCATGGAATGTCTCACTCCCTGTGATTTCTTTTTATGGGGCTACCTGAAGTCCAAGGTTTACGTGGATAAACCACGAACTCTTCAAGACCTCAAAGATGCGATCACACGTGAAATTGCCGCCATTCCGATGGAAATGTTGGATAACGTCATGAGCAACTTCGCCGAAAGGCTTGAACAGTGCATTAATCAGCAAGGGCGCCATCTACTTAGCACAATATTCCATAACTGATTTTTTCTTACTGTACAATTAACTTCCAGTCCCAACGAACATTTTGAAATTTATTTCAACCTGATATCTCCAAAATTAAAAATTTGGCGTCATTTTAAAAAGTGGGCGTCCATTTTCAGCCACCCTGTACCTAGATAATATAGGTATACAGGATAATACTGCCGTCCAAAGGAAGAACGTCCTAAGTCCATTTTTTGCATTTCGAGAAAAACGAGGTTTTGTGAAGTTGCCTGCGCCATTCGTCTCGTTGCAGATAAAAAAAAATTTTTTTTCACGAAGCACTCACAAATTTGTTCCTTTATTTTGTACTCCATTGACAAGCACAGAAATAATATGATAAGGGTAATTATTGGGTCATTTATGCCCAATGGAAGGACATAGGACTCTTTAGCCTAGCAACCTAGGACTTAGGACAGCTTGACTCTGCTTGATGCAAGGCTAAAATGTCCTAAGTCCGTGGTATTTTGAGTGATAATTTTTTTATAATGATAATGGGTTTCTGAAATAAACATTTTTGAGTTTTGGGTTTCTGAGATAAACATTTTGAGTGATAATTTTTAATATAATGATAATGGGTTATTGAAATAAACATAAAACAAGTGGGTGTGGCACATAGCTTCCTCGTATCCATAACCCGATTGTATAGATGATCCGATGCAAAGGTAGTAGTTAATCTCAAAACACCAATCTCTAAGTACCTTCCACTACCCTCATAGGGGACCATCTACACGCTAATCTGGACAATCCTAGAGAATTTCATCAACTTCGGATGAAAAATTAAGTGAGTAGGTGTATGTGATTAGATAAAAAAAATGCGCAGTCGCTTTTATCAGTCCGGGGATGATGATTTTCATAGTGGACCATCTAAATACTAATCTGTAACATCACTGAAAATTTCATTGAAATCGGATGGAAAATGTAGAAATTATGACGGCTACAAGGAATTCACGTTTGCGCATGCGCAATGGCTACTATCCGTCCGGAGGTGGTGATTTTCATAGGGGACCATCTAAATACTAATCTGTAACATCCCTGAAAATTTCATTGAAATCGGGTTGAAAATGTGGACGTTATGGCCGCTACAAGGAATTCACTTTTGCGCATGCGCAGTGGCTACTATCAGTCCGGAGGTGGTGATTTTCATAGGGGACCATTTAAATACTAATCTGTAACATCCCTGAAAATTTCATTGAAATCGGATGAAAAATGTAGAAGTTGTGGCCGCTACAAGGAATTCACGTTTGCGCATGCGCAGTCGCTTCTATCAGTCCGGGGATGATGATTTTCATAGGGGACCGTCTACACACCAACCCGCACAATCCCTGAAAATTTCATCGAAATCGGACAATAACTTCGTATACTTATGCGCGTTACAAGGAATTCATGACAGACAGACAAACAGACACACAGACACGGAACCAAAATTGTTCAGAAAGTTCTAAAACGCAAAACGCGAGTGAAAATTTTGATTTTGGAGAACTTTTTTTTTTCATCCTTGAAAAGTGAAAACAAAGCTTCCGCTACCTTGGTAGACTCGGAAGCAAAATCAGTATTAGCTCCAAAACCAAATTTTTATTTTCAAAAAGTTTCATTAATTACACAATTGAAATGCAGTATAATATATTCATTGGATATTAGGAATAAACTCTTGTTTTGACTGTAGACAACTAGAAAATCACAGTTCTTCGTTTTATTTAAAGTCTATCTGTTCAGTCTCAATCGAATGCTACACAGAGATCAGAAAACCTTGCTGTGTTGTTACCGCTGAGAGTGACTGAAGCAGTGCTACTAACTGTCGCTAAACTGACATCATCGAGTGAACAACGTAGGTAGGTACTGTTTTTCTTCAAAACTAGGACTGTTAAAGCAAGTCCAGGTCACAGAACTAAATGATTTGTACAAAGCTTTAGCGTCCTATGGTCCACTTCTACTAAACTAGACTGTCCTATGTCCATGAATTTTTTTCCTCTAAGGACATTTTAGCCTAGTACGCCTTACTTAGGACATTTTAGCCTGGGATGACTTGCAAAACTCGGGAAATGGACTTAGGACAAAGTGATTTTTCTCTACTTTCCCATCGACTTACGACGTTCTAACCTAGCTCAAAAGATGCGTCTGATCGAGCTCTACAAGATCATGTCCCTATCTCAAAAAGTGAAAAAATGGACTTAGGACGTTCTTCCTTTGGACGGCAGAATATAGGTGGGCACCTAATTGTCTGTTTTATTTCAGGCGAAAGACCTCAGTTTGATTTCTTAAATAGGGGTAATCTATACGAGGGGTATTCGATGATTAGAATCGAGCGAAAATCAGTATCGCAATATTGCAAGTTATGACGTCACGCGAATTCTTCTCATCAGCGAGAAGAATTCTTTTGCAGCCGACCCATTGATATCAGGGAGATTGGGTTTTAAGGGTGTCGAACCCGAATTTGAAATGTAAATGCAACACACCGGAATTACCAATTACCTAAACTATAGGCTAGGTAGGTCCAAGGTAGGATCAAGGAGAGGTGTTCGAAATGGACGATCAAAATGTATTTTGAATACTGAAACATGAAATATATGTTGTAGGTAGTGACTAGGTACTTACATTTTTGACTACCGGGACAATTTATAGGTCGGAAGGTAAACGACAAACATTATAGTTAGGGAGAATTCGATTCAAACTGAAAGCAGTGATAGGATAGTGATTTCATGTACCTCTTCGCACACAAAAGGTATGCGTGTCTGCATGGAAGTAATCATGCACATCCATGCACTCCCTTCATGAGCATTCAGTCGACATGAAATTACCTAGCGAACGAACCCCTATTTCCTTGGTATGAGAACCATAATTCATGGCTAGTCAATCCGGTACATGTACCTACCACCCTGGGGTAGGATCAAGCCGGGAAGATAATATGAGCTCCGGTATTATTTTATTCGGATATCAGTCTCGTTTCAAGGAACAGTCACGGTTTCAAATTTGTTCAGGTCTGAGAATAGTCTATGTCAGGCAGACTCAGGCGCACGTAAGTTTTCACGAAGAACCTCCCTATAGGTAGGTACATAGAGGAGCAGTAAAATATCATGTAGCTGAAGTAGTAAATAACTACCAGAAGTGTGATGCAGTCAGAGCTTGATCAAGAAACTCACCTTTGTTTGACCCAATCAACTTCAAACTCATTGGATTTCATCTGCCTGTCTTCATTCATCTAACATAATATAATTTTGCCTTCTTCAATTTTGATTAAAGCTGTGCTTTTTGCTTCCGTGTTTGGGATGTGAAAAAAATCCTCCAAAATCGAAAAGTTTTTTCGCTTTTCTTACTGAATAATTTTGTCTCCTAGAGTATGAGCTCGCAAATCCTTGAAACGGGGAAAACTATACAAAATTACAGTCCGATTTCGATGACCTTATCATATATTGTGCGGATTGGGATCTAAATCTGTCCCTACATCTGATCTAGATGGTCCCCTATGAATTTAGTTGTCCCCAACATTGATAGGAGCCTCCGCGCATGAGCAAACGTTAAATCCTTTCAACTAACATAACTTCTTTAGTTTCCTTCCGAATACATTGAAATTTTCATGGATCGTAGGGATTTTGATTTTGGATAGATGGAGCAACCACTCCGCACGCGAAAGTTGCCTTAGGTAGTACCACAATTTACTTTCAATATCGATGAAATGTTTAGGAATGGTAAGAGGTGGGTTGAGGTTGGTTCTCCATGAATTTAATTCCTGTAGTTATATCCAATGAAATAATACTACCTATCTACGCATTGTCTGGGTGGACATGGGTAGACTAGTTGTACAAAATTCTTTTTTATTAAAAATAGGTGAAACCATAGGGTGGGGTAAAATGTGTCGTGTTTACGAGCATTTATGATCTTCTCATCTTGTTTCTGAATGTGATTGCAATTTTCAAGACATTCACTTGCTTTACTTTGTGACACCAGAACTTTCGCTTTCTTTTACTTCATCCTAGGTTTGGACGTGTACAGGGTATTCCGAAATCAATCAACAATACTTCACGAATCGATTCCACAACTAATTTCCAACAACTTTTCCCTCTTAGCACTTCTTTTTACTCCACTTAAAAAACAGCTTTTTCTACTTTGATTTTCTTTACCGTGTTTACGGCCTTGCGACGCTGATACAAGGATGTCTACTATTCTCCCTTCAGAGTGAAGGTCGATTTGGGATTCTTGGGGTCCAACGACTCTGTAGTCTCCCCCCTTGCTGCAAGCAGCAAGAGAAAAACTCCTCCTGGGAGGGATTGTGTTGACAATCAATGTCCTTGCATATTTGCAAGTCCCTGTGATAACCTACAGGTTGAGGCGCACGTCTAGCTCGCACTACCGACTATGCAGGTCGGCACCCGAGTTATTGACAATTCACAAAACTCACATGTCGGGTTCCATGTATCAGGGCCATCCTCGCTGGCCATGACACATGGAACCCTTCCCGGGGATACAGATGAAGTTTGTCTCCCAGGGCAGTATAAACCACGACCCCCGCGAATCCTACCTCATTTGGGGGGCAGGCAAGTGATACTTCGACAAAGTCATTATATCGGTAGCCTGGGGCTCCCCCTCCCACGGTACCAGTGTTGAGATAAGACTGTCTGCCAGTGAACTGGAATCTCAGCCCCTGATGCCATGACTGGTCACAGGCCCGGATCGGAGAATTTCAGAGCGATTCCGATACAGTCGTAAATCCTTATCTTCCATGAAAATTCAAATCTGATTACACCAATGGAAAGGGTTTTTCCATATGATGAGCTCTTCGCCAGTTCAGAAAAACTGTACTCTAGGATAGTCTTTCACCCTCAATATTAAAAATTTGTCAATTTCTATTTTTGGTTTATTCTTTTCACGAATGTAGGTATGTACCTTTAGAATCGAGCATTTTTTAGTTAACGTTTCAAGGTACCTGGAATCCGAAAATCGAATGAAAAATTAATCGTCCGTCCGAAGTACGCGTCACTTTCCTTAGTTACCTTGTACCGATTTTGATGAAATTTTGTGTATTATGGGCTCCATTGGGGTCTAGCTGTGCCCCGAAGCTTTTGCTTTTTGTCCGTCACTTCCAAGGGGTAAAAAATAGGGCTTGAAATTGACAAAATCTTCATATAAATAAAACTTTAATTTCAAAACTTTTGATATAAAGCTATTGATTTTTCTCAAATTTAAAATAGTTTTTCATTTTTAGAGTATAATGAAACCACATTGAGCTGTATAGGACCAACCGTTCACTCCCTACGAAGAGTTGTAATTGAGACATGAATCAAAATGTTTACTGAAAGAAGTAGGCCTAATCTCCATTCAAAATAAAATTGATCAAATCGATAATACGTTTCCTTCTTCGATTAAAGTGTCATTTCACTCAGTTGAGCTTCCTTAGTAACCATGAACTATGAATGATTATGAGGACATCCAAAATGCATGTAAAAAAAAGTGAACCTTGCGCGAAAATGTGGTTGGTTGGTACTGATAGTGGAGAAGCTGTCCTCTTTGCAGGTGAGTGAAAAATAATAAACAGTTGTGTAACAATTTGCAAACAATTTTGTAACAATCACACATTTTGGTTATTTTTTAGGTTTATTATGAAAATTTCATAATAAACTTAAAAAATAACCAATTTAAATTTAATTTACTCAAATTTAATTAGAGTAAAACAAATGGTGTTTGGAAAACATGTAAAACATATTATTTCACCTTATTCAAAGAAAAAAAGCTGCAAATTATTACACAAAAGTTTATTATTTCACCCGCCTGCAAAGAACACAGCTTTGCCATTGTCACCCTCTATCAACCGTATTTTTGCTTCACAATCAAGGTTATTTTGAATACGCTTCACACTCAATTCGAAGAAACAAAGAGTTGTGGAAATTTGAATACTGGTTGCTAAGGACGCAAAACTGAGTACAACTCGAAGATACGAACTAAGATCGCATTTTTGTCAGCTAAAATACGAACGGAGATTAGACCTCTTTGGCGATTCACACTCGTGTTTCTGATGTATCTTAAGTTCTCATGGGGAGCGAACGGTTGGTCCTACAGAGCTCTGGGTGGTCTTATTCGGTTCAAAAAATTCATTACTATTTTAAATTGACGAAAAAACAATACCTTCATATCGAAATTATTTGAGCTGTGGCGTTTTCAATGTCAACCCTTAGATGTGACTGACATCAGCCAAAAGCTTCGGGGCGTAACAAGACCCCAATGGAGCCCTTATAACAATTTTCATCAAAATCGGAACTAAGGACCATGGGAACTAAGGAAGGTGCAGTGTTCGGCGGACGAACGTAAAGTTCAGCGTAGTAAACAAAAAGTTACAAGAGGGAAAAGTTGTAGCAAATTAGTCGTAGAAAAAATTCGCGAAGTATTGCTGATTAGTTTTTGGACATTCTATATAAGTTCTAAGGCCTATGTAGGAGTAGTAGGGCGCACCACCGGGCAGAGTTCGATTCTACTACTAATTTGCAACAAAAAATGTCCATACCATTTTTTTAGAGGCTTCGTTTTCAAGTTATTTCACTTTAGAGATTTTTTTCGTGTTTTTGACCTTAGCTCAGTAAAACTGCTATAACTCTCCGAATTTTCATAAAAATTTAAATCTAATCACACCGATTTAAGGGATTTGACGATGGGAGGGGGTGGCAGAGTTGGGCAAAATCCTACTCATGGATATGATTAAGGTTTGTAATGACAAAAATATGTTTTTCTATGGCTAAAAATATGATTAAATTTTTATTCACTCAAAAGAGTACGATTAAAATCATAATCAATGTATGAATAAGATTAAATATTTGATCACAGGAAATGTGTGTTAATCTATGATTAAACGCTGGTTCTTGTGATTTATCATGGTTTTTCCATTATTACTCACGGTTTTCCGTGATTAATTACAGATTTCTGTAATTAATCATACATTACCTGTGATTAATCACCAATTCTGTGACTAATCGCCGATTTCTGTGATCAATCGTTAATCTCGTGTAATTAATCACACATTTCCTGCGATCAAGAATTTAATCTTATTCAAACCTTGATTATGATTTTAATCATACTCTTTAGAGGGAATAACAATTTAAACGTATTTTTAGCCATAGAAAAACATATTTTTGTCATTATGAATCTTAATCATACTCATAAGTAGGATTTTTCCCAACTCTGCCACCCCCTTCCATCGTCCAATCCCTCAGATCGTCTTAGCTGGAGCGCTGATTCCATTGAAAATATTAACGTTTTTCCGCGTTCAAACACAAATTTCTGTGATAAGCCCCACTGTCAAAATAGAAATGACAATACCGTAGGAAAGCTGAGATTTTTGCGCATCTTTTAGGCCTACAAGTGAAAATTAACATGCCGGATTACAGAACCTATGAGCGTTTGAAAAAATATGAGATTTCCAAGTTTTGACCAATTTTTCGTTTCAAGTTCAATTTTCATCCGTTTTTCCGATTAAAAAAAATGTTTATCCCATCAAGGAAAATGAAATTTCATGCTCTTTCCAACGGTGTAATTAGATTCAAATTTTTATGAAAATTCGTTGATTTATAGCCGTTTTACTGAGATAAGATCGAAAACACGAAAAAAATCTTAAAAGTGAAATAACTCAAAAACGAAGTTTCTACAAAAAAAAAAAAAAAAAATGGTATGATACATTTTTTGTTGCAAATTAGTAGTAGAATCGAACCCTGCCCGGTGGTGCACCCGAAAGGGTGACACCCTTTATAAGTACAATAAGTTTGTACCTCCTTGTCCTAGTTTGTTTTTATTACTTCCAAGTCTACCATTTCTCTTTTCAAGTGTATAAAAACAATGTCCTCCAAAATGAAAAATTTCCACACGCGTTGCATATTTTATCCCTTCCTGAATAATCATTGGTTCAAGTTACATCAACAAGTTTTATGAAAATTTCGAGGATGTTTCGTTCTTTGTTCTCTCTCTCCCTCTCCTTTGTCTGTTATTCGAAATTTTGATGGTCGTGTTCCTATTCTAATCAGCCTGAGAAAGGCAGAGTTTTATCTGTCGAAAGCTACAACGATAAATCAACGGAGATGTTTATAATGTAATTTGATTCCTGAAAGGACCCCGTTGAGTTGTCTGCCCGTCTTGTCCCCGTCGACGGACTGGTTTATGACATAATTACAATTGTTAGCATTTTTTTCTAGAAGCAGAAGGTATTAAGTAATTAATACTGTTTATTATACGCAAAGCTCCTTAGTTGGAAGTAAGCTTTCTATTTTCTAAGGGGCGATTTTTGGAATACATGAATTACTTATAATTGACAAGACCCAAAACCTACTTTTCTATTCACCATTTAAAAGCGTTGCGGATTAAGGAAAGTGAAACATCGGTAAAAGGTCAGTTCAAGACGAGAGGGGAAAAACAAATTACGAGAAAAGGCCGATAGAATTTCGAATTTCTCGAGAGGGCCGGAGAAACGGCGTTGACTTGAAGTAGGGCGTTTACCAGGGGAAATATTTTTGGAAGGTGGACGTCGGCCAAATTCTAATTCCAAATATGTGACAGGCGGCTCGTAATGACTCCCGTATATTTTCAACTCCGGCCCCCCTCGGGATGCCTCGCCAATAGCAAGCTAGCCCAAGAAAACGGAGAGTTGGGGGAAATTAAGAAAATTAATCGAAACACTTTTGTTTACCGTTGGATAATTCGTGGACGGTGGCGAATCCAGAGACTCTTTTTGAAAGGTGAGTCACGGTTTGCCCATTTTTCGACACAATCTGCTTTGCAATAACTATTGCAGAAGGGGAGAGACCGTATAGGAAACTGAGAATCGTCGATGACGTTTTGTGGTTAAAACAAGCCGGTTTTCATCGTTGAGTAATTACAGCACATTGCAAACGTAAACAGATAGAAATGACAATAGTTGAACTGTTTACATCGTTAAGGAAAGCCTCGATCACGATGAAAAACGTGGAAATAGAATAGATTTCCGTCCAAAATTTGCCGTCATTTTGGGGAATGGAGGTTGATTGGGATGTTGGGGGATGTTGATTGGAATGGAGGTTCAAGTATGGCTGGAGAAGCGAGTGGTGTGAGGAGGAAGAAGGACGAAGAATAAAGATAAAAAACGTCTGCCAAGTGGGTGTGGCACATAGCTTCCTCGTTTCCATAACCCGATTGTATAGATGATCCGACGCATAGTAGTTAATCTCAAAACATCAATCTCTAAGTACCTTCCACCACCCTCATAGGGCACCATCTACATGCCAATCTGAACAATCCTGAGAAATTTCGTGGAAATCGGATGGAAAATGTAGAAGTTATGGCCGTTACAAGGAATTGACGTTTGCGCATGCGCAGTGGCTACCATCAGTCCGGGGACATTTATTTTCATAGAGGACCTACAACCTAATCCGCATAGGTAATTCCTGAGAATTTCATTGAAATCGGATAGAAAATGTCGATACCTTAAAGCACAAAGGGGCCCAATCCATCTTCCACTTTTTAAATTTTTTTCAACTTCAGAAAAACTCAAATTTAACAAAACTATTATTGACCTTCTTGACGGTTATAGATCGAAAATTTCTTGAAGAAATTGAAGAGTTTGGTGTAATAAGCCATTATTTTAGGAATTGTGCACTGGTGATAACTTCTTTTGCGTTTTTCTCAAAATTCCGTTTTTGGATATAGCCCCTTTGAGCTTTAAGGTATCGATGTGTAAGTTCAAGCTGTTACATGGAATTGACGTTTGCGCATGCGCAGCGGCTACTATCAGTCCGGGGGTGATGATTTTCATTTTCATTTCGTCTACACGCCAACCCGCACTATTCCTGAAAATTTCATCAAAATCGGGCAATAATTCGTACAGTTATGTCGGTAACAAGGATTTCATGACAGACACACAGACACGGAACCAAAATCGTTCAGGAAGGTCCAAAACGTAAAACGCGATTGGAAATTTCGATTTTGGAGAACTTTTTTTTTTTCAACCTTGAAAAGTGAAAACAAAGCTTCCGCTACCTTGGTAGACTCGGGAGCAACAAGAACACTAACGTTGGTGGCAACGGTGGGATAACTAGCACCTTGGGTAATGATGATGGACATCAGGGTTCCAACGAGGAGACGGTAACGAGTACCGAAGAGGAAGCGGCCTAGGGAACGATACTTGAGATCTTCCGGACAGGAGTTTTCTCAAAACTGGGTAGAGGAGGACAGGAGTGCGTCGAGTACTACTCTACCTCCACTCAGTGTTTTGTTCTCAAAACGTGGATGCAGCAAGGAAGTTGGCAAGTTATGAAAAAGAAAGGAAGTCAAAGCGGCTTGGAGTTTCGAAATTGTTCGAAAAAGATACTTGTTACTTGAAGACAAACAACTGTGACACATGGTTACGTGGATATGAATGATTTCCGTAATTATGTCAACAGCACAAGTGAAAAAAATCAAAGTCGATCTATGAGTTGAATTTATGTGATCGGTCATCATTCAATTAGGAACAATCAAGGCAGTTTCTGACATTCGGAAGAAGATTTTGTATACAGGGTGTAAGCCTAACTGGTCTGCCATACGGTGGCAGTCAATTCTATATCTAATTTGCAACAAAAAAGGTCTCTTAGCAATTTTTTTTAAAACCCTTCGTTTTCGAGTTATTTCAACTTTAAACTTTTTTCGTGATTTTGACCTTTTGTCATTAAATTGGTCATAACTCCATTAATTAGCTGTGTAAATTACAATTTGAGGACACCGTTGGGAAGAACATTAAATTTCCATTTCCAATTTTTAAAAAAAATTAAAATCGGATAGACGCCTCAACTTTTTTTTGAGTCAAGGTTTGATACATGAAAAAGTCCTCTAAGAAGAGAATTTTACGTAATTTTGGAAACCTCGCATTTTTTCAATCGCAAATTGAACTACAAGAACCCAAATTATTTCAAGATGCAAGAACAGTAAAAACTGCGCTAGAATCTCAGCTTTCCAATGGTATAACTAAAAAATATTTTACAACCAAATTTAGGGGGAAAATTCGTGTTTGAACGCGGAAAAACGTGCATTTTTTCAACGAAATCAGCGCTGGATGGGTCGGCTCCGCAGTAGACCAGAAACAGGAGGCCAGAGCTGATTTCGTTGAAAAAATTCACGTTTTTCCGCGTTCAAACACGAATTTTCCCCCTAAATTTGGTTGTAAAATATTTTTAAGTTATACCATTGGAAAGCTGAGATTCTAGCGCAGTTTTTACTGTTCTTGCATCTTGAAATAATTTGGGTTCTTGTAGTTCAATTTGCGATTGAAAAAATGCGAGGTTTCCAAAATTACGTAAAATTCTCTTCTTAGAGGACTTTTTCATGTCTCAAAAAAACGTTAAGGCATCTATCCGATAGGAAATGTAATGCTCTTTCCAACGGTATCCTCAAATTGTAATTTACACAGCTAATTAATGGAGTTATGACCGATTTAATGACAAAAGGTAAACATCACGAAAAAAAGTTTAAAGTTAAAATAACTCAGAAACGAAGGGTTTAAAAAAAAATTGCTATGAGACATTTTTTGTTGCAAATTAGATATAGAATCGACTGCTACCGTATGGCACACCAGTTACGCTTACACCCTGTATTTTCCCAATGAGTTGTCTATGTTGTTGCTTAGTCTACGCTATGTTGCGTTTGAATGTTTTTATGCTCCAACCGGTAAGCTTTAAATAAAGAACATACAAACTGGCAAACAAACAGACCAACTTGGAGTTCTACGATATAGGATGCTGCTCTAATTTTTGTTGACATAAACTCTAACGGTAGGGGCGCGTTAGGAAGGTAGGAATCATCATCATAATTCAAACATTGCAAGCAATTGTTTGCTTGAAATTGGTGCAATTACTTCTGAATTTTGAATTTTCATAAGAATAAAATTCGATTTTTTTTCTGTAGGATAATTCTGCAATGAACATGAGAATTTCGAACAAAATGTTCAAATGAGTAAAATGACATTGAAAAAATAAAAGGCATATAAATGACATAACATGGCTTCTTTTCATATGCCTGAAGGTTACTGAAAAGAATATTAGTATCTTCTGATGCATAAACTTAAAGTAAGTTATCTAGGGTAGTTATATTAGTTCTGTATAGTAATTATAAGTACTTAACGTGCATAAATAGGATAAATTATTTTATTATAAATATGACTATCATCACCAGAGATATAAAGAAGTTCGTAGGTTGAGAAATCAAACGCCCGTCTTCACAGTTTCGTAATAAAAATATCATTTTATTCCTATAATAATTACACGTATTAATACAAATTGAAACAGGTAACAATAAAATTTGATTCAGAGGTGCGGAAGAGCGTAACAGTGAAAAAAGGCAAATAACACGGTAAAAACAAGAAACGAAATAAATGTTCAATAAAATAATTTAAAAACATGAATAATAAATAAAAGCGAACGCATAGTTTTTCATTATGTTCAGTCTTCCTCTTCCTCGTCTACTCCCACGCATTTGGGACAGACGGGTTTCCCTTCCATGGCGTAGAAAGTTTTACCGGTGACTGCTTTTTTGCAATCCTTTGCAAGAAGAAAATATATATTAGACAAAATATTAATAGAAATCAAGTTCTGTCTCAATAGATCTAGGGTCACCAGTAATAGACAAGGGTCCAATAACAGACAGTCACTAGTTGGTCTGTAATAATTAGGGATGGCAACGATATATCGATAGATTACGGTTGATATATCGATATATTTATCTATAATATCGCGACTTGTTTTCAACAAGTAAAAATTAATATTAAAATGAATGGATGAGGAGGGACGCAAGTATCTGTGTAAAATATGAAGAAATTTTATTCCAAATTTTGTAGGTACCTACGTGATAGAGGTGTGTCGGTCAGGAGTGAACGTATTGAAAAGACCTTATCTTCAAAATGACCTTGTCAGAACTGAACGGGTTGTCGAAATGAACACGATCATTCGTTCTTCAACCCACCAATCGAGTTTTTCGGTTAAATTATGAGAACAACGGCAGAAGGCCAACAAAATAAATTAATTGCCCGCAATATGGATGTATAATGTATATTTATAAACATGCATGTTTGTACATGGATCATTAATGTGTGAAAATGACAAGGAAGTATCAACAGAAAGAAGTAGATGGAAGTGGTTTTCTAAGCAAAACCTTCCATCATCCAAGTGAAGAATTACGTTCGAATGAACTGAGGACTAAAAAGACAAAACACACTCAAAGACTGATTCATACGATTCGAATCGATCTTTCATTTTGTTTTTGTCTTTTAGCTCATTCTTCTTTTAGCTCATTTTATATGTTGTTAGAACCCCTGAGGGTAGTTTTATCCCCAAACTCGTAACCCCAAAAAACCCTGTGCTCTGAAACCATGACATTTTCGCACTTTTCTCTGTTTTCAAACTATGAATTTCGATAATTCATACCCATTAAAAATTTTCAAGTTAAATACTAACTTCAACTGGATTTTCCAAGAAGATCTTCCTATATGTCGAGTATAACGATATATTTCTTCCAAAGTGATGTTAGTAATGTTTCAATTCACCTACTTACTTGGACAAGTTTTTCCAAGTATATCTTCCGATACATCGAAATATCGATACATTTTCTCCGATATATCGAAGATATCTTGGTATATCGATACATTTCATTCGATATGCCATCCCTAGTAATAATAAGCGTTTTAGGAGGGTAAAACTGGTGTTTTGTTGGTTGTGGCCCACGTGGCTGATGTTGGTAGTGTTTACTAAAAAAACAGTGTTTAGGATTAAAAGGCAAAGATGGAGTTAGTTATCTTTCTCAACGTTTACTCTAATAGCTTTTTGTTACTCAACTTTTTAGCCTGTTTATTACTGGGAAACATCAGATTTTTTGGTCTGTTACGCCATTTGACTGATGATACCGACCATGCGTGTAGGCATAAGCAATCTAGATCTTCCTGGAAACATTCTAATTCTCAAGATCCATCGATTTATTAAGGAAGGAGACCTACATTTTCAACATAAAAATGCAGTCAATAATTTAAAAAAAATGAAAAGACGATGTAGAACCCTGCAAGTAGACAAGTGAATGGGGAAGTATCGCAAGTGAAGCGGGTAGTAGGCATAGTGTGCGACGTTGCCAATTCTCTACTGAAACCAGCTGTGGTTTCTAAGAACTACAACAACTGAAGGGACCATGTACCCTTGAAAATCAGCTCAATTACATGAAATAGCAACCTCTCACCTACAAAGCATTAAATTTTGTGATTCTAAGTGAAAAATACTCCAATATATTGATACAACTACAATTTTGTGTTATTTCAAGGACTTCGAGAGTTCCATGTTCAGTTCGAGAGAGGTCCATATTTTTTTGCACGAAGTTGTTCAAAAAGGAGGGTTCTCATATGAAATAATAATATTGGGTCCATGGAAACTTTTAACTACTTTTTGAAATTAATGATGAATTGATGTTTCACGAACGAATATGGATGGATTCAACGGTTGTTAAAAATACAATTTTTTAAGGTACGTAAAATCGTTGAATCTAGTTGCAGTAAAACCGTAAAACCACTGAATGTTCTCTATGATTTCCATCGCCTTTGACTGAGATACTGACCTAACGTGTAGACATAAGCAATCTAGATCTTCCTGGAAACATTCTAATTCTCAAGATCCATCGATTTATTAAGGAAGGAGACCTACATTTTCAACATAAAAAATGCAGTCAATAATTTAAAAAAATGAAAAGACGATATAGAACCCTGCAAGTAGACAAGTGAATGGGGAAGTATCGCAAGTGAAGCGGGTAGTAGGCAGAGTGTGCGACGTTGCCAATTCTCTACTGAAACCAGCTGTGGTTTAATCCAAGAACTACAACAACTAAAGGATCTACGTACCCTTGAAAATCAGCTCAATTATTGGAAATAGCAAGGCTCGATTAAACCCCTTATTTGAGATGCTAAGTGAAAAATATATTACAATTTTGAGGTATTTCGAGGACTTAGAGAGTTCCATATTCAGTTACATTCCAGTTCGGGAGAGAATTTTGAAAACGCCCTAACTCAAAAAAATTTGATATGAAGGTATTGTTTTTCCTTCAATTTAAGATTCTATAGAATTTTTAGAATTTTTTGAGACCACCCGGAGCTCTGTAGGACAAACCGTTCGCTCACTACGAGAATTTAAAGTTTGGACGTACGATAAATCAGAAACACGAGTGTGAATCGCAAAAGAGGACTAATCTCCGTTCAAATTAAAGCTGACCGAAATGCGATCGATGTTTTTCTTCATGTTGGATGGTTGGTGGCTTTGCAGATGAGTGATCTATATAGAATAATAAAAAATAATAAACCATTGTGTAATAATTTGCAGCGTTTTTGCACGAAGTTGTTCAAAAACGAGAGTTCTCGTTAGAAATAACAAAATTGTCCATGGAAACTTTTAACTACTTTATGGAATGAATGATGAATTGATGTTTTACTAATGAATATGGATGGATTCAACGGTTGTTAAAAATACAATTTTAGCGGGTACGTAAAATCTTTGAATCTAGCTGTAGTAAAACCGTAAAACCACTGAATGTTGTCGTAAATATGTTATTTCAGTCTTGAAACGAGCTATAAAAAAAATCGCTCTCTCCTCCTTCGGGTTAATGGTTGTTTTGAAGTCGTTCCAAAAGTTCACGAATGTCGACAATCAAGTCGAAGTGCGAAACTACATCTTATTCTTTCAAATGTGCAATGACAACGACTCCCACAAAATGTCGCAGTGAATCTCATAATCTTGCTAAAGGCTCCCATAATGATCCTTGCTCCACGACTTGTGGAGGATAGCCAACGGAAAAAGAGCTTGACGAATTTCAACTCTAAATAAAATGGAAGTGTCAGGCACGGTCCCAAAAACATGTTGCCAGATGAATGTTAAAATGTATGAAACAGCGATCTAATAACTTGCTGATCGTCAATACTCGCGGTACAACACAAGTATATTGTACCTATCAGAGGTAAAGAGGTTTGGACTACTTCCAAAACACGCGGCAGTGAAATGTGATGCTACTTCATCGTGAATGAAAGAGGGAATCTAACCTTCACTTGGAGAATTGTGAAACGAATGCACTCTAAACTTGGACCACATTTCAAGTACCTATAGAGTGCTTTATTCAAGTTTCAAATGGAAAACAAATCTAAATAAAGCATTCTGCGGTCCAGAAGTCAGTAGTAACTTTCTATCTCTTCAAATTGAATTTACGATTGGAAATTACTTGATTGAATCAACGTAACATTTCCCATGAGAACATTCAGCAGAAAAAAATCGATCGGTTTTTGTCATAACATTAATAAGCAGTATACACGTAAATAAAAATAAAAATTACGTAAATAAAAATCTTAATGGCAATAATAATGAAGTTTAAATAAATGGAAATGCTTATCTTTTTTAATGCATTATAATACATTTCTAATGTTTTGAAGTTTGCAGTGATGTTTTGATGGTGTTGCTAGAATCAGATCAAATCCATCCATGTATTCTGGGACTAAGTAGCCAAGGGCACAGGCGAAAGAAATAGAATTTCAGGGTAGAGGACTCCTAGTAAGGAATAGATTTGGGTACCCTGCATAAGTTTAGTGGGTACTTTGGGAACTTCTTGTAAGTTAGGCAAGGGTATTTCATTATATAATTAAAAGGTATGTAATCATACTGTAATGTAATCATATTGTCTGACGTATATTTTAAAATCTTGCACTAGTGTAAAAATTCTTGTAATTGAATCCGAAGTAACATTGTAAATCCGTTCAAATTATAGCGGGGAGATCCCCCTCCCTCCCGCCCTACAGTGACGAGGGAATAGTTTTCATTCAATGAGAAAGAAATGTTGCAATTTCAATCTTCTATGAAATCAAATTAAGGTAATCGTACTAATTTTTGACTAAAAAAGACATCTGAACGATGACGTTTGGCCAGGGCTGTGATTGGACGGAACTAGATCTAAATTAGCAAAAATGGCGCAATTTTGATATTACTTCTGAATTTTGAATTTTCATAATATTATAATTATATAATTTTTCTGTTGGATAATTCTCTACAATACTCAAGAATTTCGACAAAAATGTTCAAATGAGGAAAATGAATCAGCCTGAAGGCTACTGAAAAGAATATTAATTTCTTCTGAGAAGTTTCTCTATTACATATCTACCGACCAGAAGGGGACCTAAACTTTACCTTTTTAGGAGTAGGTACAAAAACCAGCACTTCTGAAGTTTTCTTTAGGTTGTAATCAACGTACCCATAGTCATTGGTTATGATGTTGATGAGGAACCATCAACAATATTGTCACAGGAAAGGGACATGGCAATCCTTAAAGACTAGCCACTTTGTGAGCTTTGCTAAGTTGAACATCAATCCTCCGATCCTTTAAACAGGGTGTCCCAAGTCGAATGTATTTTACTTCAGGAATCAATTCTAGAACTAATTTGCAACAACTTGTCCCTCTTAGCACTTTTTAACGAGCTAAAAATGACACTTTTTCACTTATAAATTTGTTTTTATGTTTTCAACCTTACGGCACTAAAATGTCGTAACTTCCTCATTTTCCAAGCAAATTCAAATCTGATTGCACCGTTGGAAAGAGCGCTAAATTTCACAATTTGAGCATTTGAGAAAAAATGTACAATTGGATAGCCATGGTGTTATGGTACCTTATTTATAATGCTCAAGAGCTCATCTTTTGGGAGATTTAGCGTTGTTTCCAATGGTGTTTTCAGACTTGAATTTGCATGGAAAATGTCCCGTAAGGTCGATAGCACGAGAAAAAACTTACAAGTGAAAAAAAGGGCATTTTGGATGGGTCACATAAAAAAAGTGAGCGGTGGGGGGGGGGGGAGTTGTTGCAAATTAGTTGTAGAATCGATTCTAGGAGTTCATTCGACTTGGGGCCCTGTATAAGTGTATAACCTTTCTACTTGATATATCATCGTGAACTCACCGAAGGGCGAATATCGCAGGTATTGACAATTTTTCGGGTTAAGCCGTTGGTGAACCCCACTTGAGCGGGCGAGGCAATAAGTAGCCATGAGCGAAATCATCAGAACCAATTCTGATCTTCGCTTTGGAAGACGCCAGGAATGGCAGTTGGACGAAACTTCAGTCTGGGATGGTTGTTTACTTTACTTCACTTTACTTGTTTATTAATTTTTTCTTTGCCTACCCACTTGATAAAACCTATCGACTTGAGAGATAAGAACGAAATTGGGAAGTCTATCGAAGTCGGAATAGATACTCACTCTGCAGACGAAGCAATCCGCGTGCCACTGAGTGCTGAGGGCGGAGACGTAGTTCTCCATGATGGGCCGATTGCAGCCGCCGCACTTGGGGGCAAACATGTCGAAGTAGTCTTCTCTACAATACGGTCGGCCATCTTTTTCGTGGAAACCCTCCTCTCCAAACTGCTTCCCGCACTGGGCGCAGAAGAAGTGTTCTGTGTGCCAGGTCTTCTCCAAAGCCGTCACGCATTTCTGGACACCCAACAGTAAACACCAATGTTATCACAGACTAAACATGCAAATTTGCTACTAAATCTTCGAGAACAAAAATAGTAACAACGTACAAGAAGATCAAAATATTAACAATATGCTTTAAATAAAAAATAACGGGAAAATAAAAGTTTTTCCAGAAATTTGGGACTACATTATGAAAAGCTTGATAGAAAGTCACCCAAACACTAGAAGAAATATTTTAAAAAAAAATCTAATCTAATATATTTTAAATTGTTAAAAATTAAAAAAAAAATTTCAAAAAATTTAAAATTAGGTTGAAATGTTTATTGTAAGTAATGGGAAAAAAACCTAGGGATGCAAAGGTAGATCTGCTCGTCAGACATGTCAAGTGATTCTCAGTCCTTTCTAGTCCATTTTTACAATGCCCTAAGTAATCATTTGAAAAACTAGTCTAGATAGCTATATTGAGGTTACTATAGTATTATTTATAGTCGGATTCGATTTCGATCAAAACTGATAATACAACAAAAAGTGACAGGCGATTATTGATATCTGGAAAGTTTATAAATCAGATCAAGTACGGTCGCCTTTCAAAGATACGAATGAAATATGAATTTGCAATTTGCAATATGAATTTGTCGGCGGAAACTGGACTTTCCTCTCAGAAAAAAAAGTATAAATACTTCAATGACTCCATCAATTTACCGATTTTACGCAATGGAACAAAATTATTAGTTTTATTTGATGTGGTGTTCGAAAAAAAAAATCGATTTTAATTTTTAACAAGTTTTCAGATAAATCGAAAACCAAATTTAGAAATTTATCCAAATTTATCAGATGAAATTTGTTTAAAATTATCCTTAAATCCTCCAAAATAACTAGTGGGTACCGAAATACACAAGAATCTAGGGGGCGAATGGGATTTTGTTAATGAGACATTTCCGAACTCGAATTGATTGAATTCGGATAGAAATCGAGATATCAAACTTGTAAATTTGTGCAGAATTTTAAAGGTTAATTAACAATTTAGAGTTTCTAGCACGCGTTGAAGTTAATATCAACAATCTTTCAGGCAAAGGATCGTAGTAACATAACAGTAAAATTGAGAACTTAACGGACGTAAAAATCAAAGAACAAATTCAAGAAGAGATTGCAGATTCAAATCAACATAAAAATATCTTTACTGAAATAATAGAAACCACTTGATGCAAAACTAATGTTTACAATCTAAATAGAGTGATTTGGTCTTGGAAGTGTACGAGTCTTTCAAGGGATTCTAACTGCAATAGAAATAGGAATTCCTATTTCGAGCTAAAACAAACATTCGCGCCATTTTGATGAGGCAGAGTTTGCTCGACATTTACACTGCCGTGCTAAGCCAGAAAGTCGTATCTTGGCTTCACCCAACTTTCGGGAAAACGACCTAATAGGTTTCGTGGTGAAATAACTCTTTCACGGGATTATTTTTCCTCCTTTTACCACAACTAAAAGTTTTTCTTATAGGAAATTAGTTGCTGGATCGATTTCTGAGGTCAAAATTAAAAATTTTTTAGTGTATATCGTCAAAAACTTGTATAACATTTTTCTATTCTTATTTTACTTACGTTTAGGTCAGATATACTAAGCCTGAAGTCGTATCTCGATCTTGAATTCACGTTTGCGCAAGCGCAGTGGCTACTATCAGTCCGAAGGTGGTGATTTTCATAGGGGACCATCTAAATACTAATTTGTAATATCCTCGAAAATTTCATTGAAATCGGATGGAAGATGTCGAAGTTATGGCCGTTACAAGGAAATTCGCGTTTGCGCAAGCGCAGTGGCTACTATCAGTCCAAAGGTGGTAATTTTTATAGGGGACCATCTAAATACTAATCTGTAACATCCTTGAGAATTTCATCGAATTCGGATGAGAAATGTAGAAGTTATGGCCGTTACAAGGAATTCACGTTTGCGCATGCGCAGTCGCTTCTATCAGTCTGGGGTTGATTATTTTCATAGGGGACTGTCTACGCACTAACCCGCACAATCTCTGAAAATTTCATAGAAATCGAACAATAACTTCGTATAGTTATGCCCGTTACAAGGATTTCATGATAGACGCACAGACAGACAGACAGACACACAGACACGGAACCAAAATTGTTCAGAAAGGTCTAAAACCTAAAACGCGAATGAAAATTATGATTTTGGAGAACTTTTTTTTCTTCCTTGAAAAGTGAAAACAAAGCTTCCGCTACCTTGGTAGACTCGGGAGCAATAAGAATGGAAAAATGTTATACAGTTTTTTGACAATATACACTAAAAAATGTTTAATTTTGACCTCAAAAATCGATTCAGCAACTGATTTCCTATAAGAAAAATTTTTAGTTGCGGTAAAAAGAGGAAAAATAATGCCGTGAAAGAGTTATTTCACCACGAAACCTATTAGGTCGTTTTCCCAAAAGTTGGGTGAAGCCAAGATACGACTTTCTGGCTTAGCACGGCTATATTCGGGTAGCTAACAGTAAGAAGGTTCCTAAAGTCACCACTAAATGCTGAGTTTTCAGAGGAAAAAGTCGTATCATGCCGAATCAGAATGCAAATAGTCGTATCGTCGAAATACTAAGGCCGATTCTCGTAACTGTGTCAAGATACGAGTTTTCTTCTTCTGATTCGCTCTGATACGACTAGTTGCTTAGCATAATCAAGTTAACATGCCTTAACGCAAAAATCGGGAGGTTTGTTTGAGGCATTTCTAGTCGAGATACGACTCTGAAACTTCGAAAATCGATAGAAATCGACCCCCAAAACCCCCGGGTACCAATAACTCAATTTGGTCAAATTTTCACGTTACGACTTTCTGGCTTAGCACGGCAGTACAGTTTTTAGAGCTTTTATACCAATTTGAAACATCATTAAAGCGTCTGCCAAGTTGGGTGGCAATGTGGCTTCTTTCCACAAAACACAAGAATTGATTGGAGTAAGAATGATGATAATTATTGAGCAGTACAAGCAGTACTTTTTGGAAACCACAGTGTGAAAGTTCATCATGAGGATCATATCGATAGATTTACGAGTAGATAATCAACACGATTGAGAAGTCGTTCCCGATTATATTGACTTTTTGATTGAAGTTTTTCACACAAACGTACCAACTGACCTGATTGTGGAGGAATTAGTGGTGCAGGAAGGGATTAGGAGTGCATTATTCTTAGGCTTAGCTCCAAACAACCCTCTAGATTTGAGGAAAATTGGACTATTAGGTAGTGAGAAATTTGTAAATGAAATCACGTTTGAGAGCCGCTGTTAGTTCGAAGGTGGTGAAATTCATGGGGGACCGTCTTGTGACTAAGACGACCCAAATTCCGCCAAGATTAAACACAGGACAAGGAATTGACTTCAGACAGACAGAAGGAATCAAAGAGAATAAAGCAGTTTGATTTGTGATATACTGTATGGGAAATATATTGCTCAGGTAAATGAAGGCCAACGAAGAATTATTATTCTGATATATTGATCAAAACCGAGTGTTTTTGATTTATGCGAATTCTCTAAGAAAATTCAAGTGATTCTGTGATTTGAACTTGAACATGGTTGTGTTCGAGATTTCTCTTCCACAGGATGAGTGTAGAAACTCATTTCTAACCAGATGAATAGACAAAATAGACATAGTACTTTTAGACTTACTTTAAAACATCCAAAAACAAGAAGTTAGAAGTCACTCAGTTGGGACGAATTTTTCATATTTTCGTTCAGCCCGAATTCCTATGGAAAGTGGATTTTGCTTTAATGTTCAAACTTTCAAGGATTCCTGTGATTCCTGCTCAAAGCCAGGATGCTCGCTCATTCGAATTGACTGACGATTTTGGAAAGAACGGATATCAAATTGTACATTCTTGGATTGTAATATAAAATATCAAACAAGTTGTAAATAGCTAAACAATAAATTTGTGAGAAAACTGTGGTTAATCAGAAATTTAGGGCATCGCAAAATTAGTATTTATTTATGAATCTGTCAAATTTTCCTAGAAATAAGTATACCTGATAATCAAAAATTATTCTGATAAATTTTGGCATGGCATCAAAATTAATCCAAACTATGATTTATAATACCAACTAACTAAAAAGTTTACCGTCAAATGGATAAAAAAGTAGTGTCTAAAATCGAAATTACAACATAGTAAATTATGGCAGTGGCAGCACAATTTTGACAAAGAGTGGCAATAGTTATCGTTATTTTACTGGATTAAATTATTGTAATTGTTAATAATTATTTGGTATGTGAAAAACGCCTATAACATCCCTAACTAGGTTGCATCAAGACCAAATCACCTGTAGTTTACAGTCTGAATGAATGAATGGTACTTACATCTAGAATGGGTCCGTTGCAGTAGGCACATCTTGGAGAGAAGAGATTGTGGTAGTCGGGTTCGCAGTAGGGGTGACCATCTCGCTCGAAGAAGTTCCTGGTGCCCAATTCCTGGTTGCAGTGAGTGCAGACGAAGTGCTCGGGGTGCCAAGTCTTGCCCAGGGCTGTGATAACTTGCCCTACGATCGGCTTGTCGCAAGCCGAACAGCAGCCCTTCTGCGTCGTGTTTACACCTTGTTTGCTCATATCCGCTTGTAGGCTATCGAGCATACAATCCAACTGGGCCGAGCCTTCTGACCTCTTCCCACGCGTGGGTTTGGCGTACGTCGATTCGACGGCTGGACTGACCTGTCACAGAACTTGACCCTTCAGGGGAAACCCAGAAGACCCTTTTCCGAAGAAAATGTGTCCAAAACAAGGGTCCTTCGCCCGACAAAACACGACTTTACCCCCAGTGAACCAATTCGAAAAGACCCCCGACAGAATTCGTGCGTCTGGTGAAGTGCGGATTTGATTTTGAACGCCCAACGCCCGCCTGTGCCTTTCTTGTCGTCTCCCACCACTTTGTGGGTCGGCTTCCTTGCCTGAATTCTCCCCCTACTCGAGGTTTCCTCTATTTTGGTCAAACCCAAGAAAGGAGCTCCTATCAGGGGAGGCACACGAAGACACATCTCCCGCGTATACACAGAAATACGCGCTCACACTGATGCAAACGCCCTCTCCCACGATACCGACGACTAACAGACACACACACCTCGTATATCACCACCTTCTCTCGACCTCTTCATCGACATTCTCTCAACGGGCCCCCCTACAAACAAAATATCTACTTACACCGAAACGCATGCCAAGTCTTCTCATCAGCCTGGAATAGCCTTGAATCTGCAGACTGGGAGGAAACATGCGAGAATTAGGTTTTGCAATTCTGGCTCCCGATTTGAAATTTGGAAAATACCAAACTTTTCCTTGTGGAAATCATAATTTTTCCACTCCGTTCAAATTGTCAAATATCAATTCGAATTCCATAGATTTAATGAACGTTATCCACAAATTCAGTTCGTATTGTTGAAAAAAAAACGAAACATTTTTGAGTAGATTTAGTTGCTTTTGAAAAATACATAGCAGAGTTTTTCAGACTTACGAGGAAATTTTCATTGCAAATAAATTAGCTAAACTAATTTTGTATCCTCACTATATATATAAAAAAAGATGGCAAATCAATTTGTGAGTGAAATTGGTAGAAAGCATCGAACCTTGAGTTTGCAGTTGTACCGAGAATTGATTTTCAGTTCACACCAATGATGAAGATGTTATATACTTGGAGTGGAAGACTGTTTCAAAAGAATGAAATATCCATAATATTGTTTTATCTAGCTGACTTTGCTTTATTGTTGCTACGACAGGAGGGCCCAAGTTATGTTCTTATAAAATTAGGGCAATGAGCTCAAAGTGCAAGTTGGTTGCTAATAGATTGGAGAAAACTTGTAGTTGGTTGCTAATACTTCCTTGCAGTAAACTCAAAATTCAAATAATAACTTTAATTTTCTTCAAAATTAGGTTTTGTAACAAATCACCTTATTCCACTGATAATTTGACCTAAAATTTGGTAGCGGGAAATGAACAGAATTTGCGGGTCACCAAATCAATTAAATAGGTACTCAATTTACTAAATCACCAACAGATGATGCTTGTACGAGAAGGTGCCAGACAAAACCAATCAATTACCAAAGTTTCTCTTGAGAAACATCCAAATCGAGTATGTAAGTTCGAAATTAGGAATGAGAAAGTAATTTTTTTCTTTTCAACCACCTAAGACTTGGCATACGTCCGATTCCTGGCACACTGATTAACGCGGTGAGGTTAGCTCGCTGAGGTCGACGATCTCAAACCGTTTCGGACGTCCACACGCTAGTAGCAACGATTGACGTGCGGTCAAAACCCATCATCAGTCAAACTACCTACCTAGTGAGTAATGACAGCAGTTTTCCACAGCTCTAACCAACGCGATAATCCTGATCAGTCTATAATATTAAAGTCAAATAAGACATTATTTTCGAAACGAAAAATTCGCTGCCAAAGGATCATCTAACATGAAAATATCAACAATGTAATGTATGAAATTCAAGAAAATAGAAATACCTACGTCTATGATGAACTTGCACACTACATAAAACCATCAAAACGAGGTATCAGTTCATGAGTAACCCCCAACAGCGCCACAATGAGACTGGGGTCAAATGTAAAAATATTTTTTTTCCTACAACTTTGGCTTCAAGTTTTTTTTCCCTCGCCAAAAAAAAAATGCTTTTATTTGACCGGACGAGGTTTCGCTGCGAAGTGCAATCTTGGGGCTATTGGTGTCGTTCTGTATGATGGATGAGAGAAAGAAGAATTTAGATCGTCGAGGTGTTGGCTTTAAGTAGATAATTATTACCTTATATTATTAGATATTATTACATTATGTAGATAGTACCTCATTACTTTTTCAGGGGATACTGATTTCAGAAAAAATGCCACTCAAGAAATGAGAGCAGCACGAAACTAACTGGTTGAAGTTAGGAATTAATCATACCAACCCCATATCGATATGACCATAATAAAGAAACTTATTTCCGTAGATACAAGCAATACGATTCCAAATAATACTAGTTGCAACGAGTTTTTACCACTTATTGACCAATAGAGGTAATCTTCTTAACTATATGTAGAATGAGTTGTGATCAATTCCGGATAGGTAAAACCATTTCTTCGGTAGATATGAGCTGGTATTTACTTAACAATATGATTCCAAATCATACTACTTGAAACGTCCCTAAAATGTGGCGAGTAAAAGGTTGCTTTCTATATATTTTTCATCACTGAATGTAATGAAACCAACTACAGGAGGACCTCAAGCAGTTACCACGAAATTTATAACAACAAAATACTTCTTCTAGTTAACAAACTTTGACGATAATTTACCGAAAAAAGTTACCAATTATTACACTTTGGTTTTTGTTCTTTTTCTGTATAGATCACTAACCTGCTAAGATCACGGCTTTTCCAGAAGGAGTACCCAACCACCACATTTTCGATCAAGGTTAACAATCACATTTACTACCTAGCGAAACATCGTTGATGGGAGTTGTGAGTGCCCTCGTAATCAAAACGAATATTGGTTCTTGTTTGCTAGGGAAGCATAACTGAGTGACTTGACATTTCATCAGCTGAATTTTGTAAGGAGATTTGACCTACTTCGATAATTTACAGAAAAAAACAATTTTACAGAAAAAAAGTTGCAAATTATTACACATTGGTTTTTGTTCTTTTTCTGTATAGATCACTAACCTGCAAAGATCGCGGCTTTTCCAGAAGGAGTACCCAACTACCACATTTTCGATCAAGGTTCACAATCACATTTACTTTAACAGCAAGTACCTACCAGCGAAACATCGTTGATGGGAGTTGTGGGTGCCCTCGTACTCAAAACGGAAATTGGTTCTTGTTTGCTAGGGAAGCATAACTGAGTGACTTGGAATTTCATCAGCTGAACTTTGAAAGGAGATTAGACCTACTTCTGCCAGTGAACATATCTGCGATTCACACTCGTGTTTATGCTTTATCATTCGTCTCAGCTTTTAATATGAAGCGAACCGTTGGTCCTGCAGAGGTCTGGGTGGTCTCATTCGATTATGAAAATTCAATAATATTTAAAATTTACGAAAAAACCATTAGCCCATTGTTCTGAAGCTAAACTTACTCACTAAACTTTTAAAAAATTAGCGATATTTCTACTTTTTTCACATTTTCTTTTTATTCATAGGTACTAAGTATGTATTTGAAGGATAAATGAACAGGAGAAAAATTATAGCCCTGGAAAATCGTTACATGGGTTCCTAGGGGTAAATTTTCGTGTGAGTTTTTTTTTTGCGCTGAGTCGGTCAAGAAAAGAACTGAGTCGGTCTTGATTAGATTTGACCGTCAATTTTGAATTTACAAAAGTTATTTATGAGTGTGCAATTTAACCCCTTCAGGTCCACTTTATTTCACAAAAATTTGTTTTCCTATCCTACCTATTTGATTCGTATGTGACTACAGATGATCCAAGCAAGGTTTCACTTCCGTAGTTCAATTAGGTAATTAGCAATAAAATGGGTAGCAAACGAATTGCTATTGAATGGCTATTGATTCCCTACGCCGACATGATGACAGTGTTACGTTGACTGTTGGCGGTTCCAACCCAACTGAACGCGAAAAAATTACCATAACCTGATGACGAATAAACGATCTTTTCTTTTCTTTGAGTTCTAACAATGTTACTGGTTCCAGAGCAATGCTGGGCATAATAGTTTGGGCTTATAATAAAAAAGAAACAGAGTTTGAAATTACTGGTCGCCCATGACCCACGGGACCTCAGGGGGTAAATACAACCACAAATGTTAAGAAGAACCAAAGTTCGTAATAAAAATATTGGTTTCCACAAAACAAAAGTAAATTGCGCACGTTTCTACTTGCGCCCGTACGTAACAATATTGTGTGCCATACAAAAATCCTATAGAATGGCCATAGAATTTTTATCACCCAATATACTTTCTTGAATGTCCACAATTCATTTATGTTCCTCCAATGGCTCTGACAGTTTCATCAGCTTGAAAACAACTCCCATTTAGAAGTGACAAGGTCCATTATTTTGGGTTTGGCACCTTCACGCCCTCCCACGATGATCTCGGGCGATCTCACGGACAGGAGTACACTTGATCCTCGGTTAAATTGATGGGTCCTCGTGGCCAGGTCTGGTCAAACACTCGGTTTGTTTCTGTTAGAGGCACAATGAACTCGGTAATGGTTATTTATAAAACAATAAGGTAACCACTCTTTTTATAGCGCTGTCTTCGGTTCGACATTGACCGCGCCCCTCTCAACAGAGCCAAGCAGAGCTCTAAGAGGTGTTCCGAGCAATTTCGGATGCCAAAATACCAATGGAATTGAAAACTACTGTTATTGGTTGTGGTAATTCTTCATCTAGGTTGGTAGAAACCTCAATAGCTCTAGATTTGTTGACATGGATAATACCACAGATAACATGTCTTATGGCTGGCAGGTATTTCAAAAAATTGAAAAAAGAAAATGTCACCATTTTTATGGATTTTGGGTAGTTTAAGGTGTGCCAAGGGAGTTGGGAAGTATAATGGCTGGAAGGCGGGGTACCCCAATACTTCTTGCTTTAATCCTCCAATCTTTTCATCCAAGTTTCAAGTTTCATCCAAAATCTTACGAGAGTTGTAAAAGTCCCATTGTTCCAAGTGGAGATAGTTCTACTTGTCGGTAAACTAGAACGGGGCCAATTATTGGCCTTTTATGACGAGGATTAGGAAAAGAAGGTCTGTTCCCGCTGTCGTCGACAAAATTCTCCCTTTTTATTTTCCTGTACCAACTTTCTTAACTTTTCAACTTATTCAACTCTCTCACAACCCTACTTCCAAATTCTCATTCGATTCCAGCTCATTCTCCACTCATCCTTTTCATTCTAGTATTTCTCGATAAATATTTTGTTAAATAAACTCGTCTTTTTCGTTGACAGAAATAATTATTACTGTATTTCAAAACCAAAACGTTTTACATCTTGAATAAAAACATTTATTTGAAACTAATAATGTTGCGTAGAATCTAGCGACACTCGCTGTGGTTAGCGCCTTCCCTTCTATTCATCCTGGAGCAGAGCAATGAATTTCAGCCCTAGGTCGGTCTATCCGGTTGGGGTCTTTATTCTTAGTAAATACTTGAGTGACTGACAATTATAATATACAATCCTGCTCAAAATTAGAGCACCACTATCCATTTTTTCGTTTGTCTCTGTCCTCCTTCCCTTATAAATTTTGAATCCCGGACTGGCCACCAGGGAGCCCAGACATGAATCCGACAGAGCATGTTTGGGACTTGCTGAAAAGAAGAATTCGAGCCAGAGATCCACCACCACACAATCTTCAGCAGCTGTAAACAGCAGCGAAAGAGGAGTGGGACAATATCTCCAGGAGGATATCCAAAACTTGATTAGAGGCATGGGTCGAAGGGTCCAAGCCCTTACCCGAGCTAGAGGAGGTAATACCAAGTATTTGAAAGCTAAACTGGCATAATTCAAACTTTCTTTTCACATTTTCAATTTTTATCATTTTACCACAAGAAGTACGTTTTTCTTTAATTTATTAAAAACATCTTTTTTTTCTCGAATTTGTGCCTTTTTTGGTTACTTTTTTCCCTCTGTGATTGCAAACAATGTGTGCAAATGGATAAAAACTTGAAAAGAGAAAAAAATAAGGGGACAAACGAAGAAATACATGGTGGTGCTCTAATTTTGAGCAGGAGTATATTATGGTACGCCGTAGTAGGATCCTCGTTTTGTGATTCCGAAAGTGCGATATCAAGCGGGACTACTTTCATTGATTTACCGTAACACCCGAGACTAAGTTATCATGTCTTTTAACAAAATAGATATATCGCTATAGTTTTCCCACCATGTTCTACAAGCATCATTTTCGAACATCGGGCTTCTCTCTCAAAATGTCGGCACCTTCTCATACATATTCCAAGACTTGTTGATACATTTTCCATTCACAAGTTGCCAATAGTCCTTCACCCACATTTGCATCGCCTCATAAACATCGACTAGCCTTTGATCTCGTATACATAGGGGACCGGGACGGTACTAAATTATAGGTTCTAGTGCCAAGATGATGTTTTCACACCGTTTTTAAAGCACCGACAAAAGCGGTTTCTCGTATAAAATGTTTTCACGGTGAAAATATATAAGCGGGAAGAAGTGTTGAAATTTTGGAGCAAGTCCAGCGTTTTTCGAGAGTGGAAAACAGGCAGCAATGTAGCTGGTGATGGTATATTTCTAAATTACGAGTATGATAAAATTGAGGTGGATGATACTGAAAGCAGTATTTAATGACCGGTACACAGATAAAACGATGATGTTTATCCTATGTACACACAGGTACCAACCTACATCAGAGTTTCGAAGAAACGACCACAACGGTTCTATGTTGTAGTGCAAGATCATCACAGACGTAAAGTACGGATATAGCAATCGTACGGCAGAAAACTTCATGTAAGTAGGCATTAAAGCAATTTCAAACCAAACTGAACATAATTATACCTTCGGAAAATGATGTTTGGTTTGAAAATTGTTTAATTAGCCTTGAAAATGCTGTAGATTCCCCTACTGTTCGTAGATAAAACCAGAATCTTTTAATTACACTAAACTTTCTTTTCAACATCAAATAATCTACGGATAAATTACCTACATAGAGGATACTTATTTGTAGATAACAAATACACACTTATGTATAAAATTGTACCGGAGGTCAATTTTAGGGATTCTTTGGTATCTTATTCTAGGACTTACCTTGAAGTCTGACAGGGAAGCCATGAGATCGTCAAGTTCCCGTGTGGCGGATGATGCGGTGGGTCGAGTTGTTTTCGTGGTTGTAGTGGTCGTTTCTTCTATCATGATTTTCTTCACAAGGTGACCATCGCCCGTTCTAAAAACAAAGAAAGTACACAAGTAAGTGAATCATAAATTTTAAATTATAAATGTCAACGACAAAACGGTAGAAGTTGAACTAAGTAAGTGTTATAGTAAATTTCGAATAGCATTCAATAGAAAAAAGAAAATCTACCTAATGGATTGGTATGTGGTGAGGTACATGAATCATACCGAGGATCGGCCGCTTTAATCCTCTCCTCACCACATACCAATCTGAAGAAAGGCAACATAATGAATATCTACCTAATGGTTGTGGCACGTAGTCCCCTCTTATCAATAACACGATTGTGATCTAATGATCCGATGCGCAGTAAATAATCTCGAAACTTCGCTCAAGTGCCTACCAAATTTAATGACCACATGACGATGACATTTGTAGGGAACCATCCAAAGTTTCAACCATACAACCCTTGAAAATCCCATTGAAATGGAATGAAAACTGTAGAAAAAACGCTTATCAAAAATTTCACGTTGACGCATGCGCACTGATGATGTAATGAACTAATCACGATGAAACTGATAAGGAACACGTAGAAGTTATGGCTGTTACACGTTTATAGGTTCTAATTTATCGACTGCTTGATACTGAATATAGGTGTGAAGGTTCTTTACTGAACCTCAAGAACCTCTTGACTGACTGAACCTCAAGAACCTTCACACCTATGTTACACGTTTACGTTGCATGAATGAGTAAAGCTACTATCAATCCGGGGGTGATGATTTTCATAGTTTTTTCGGTTATATGGTTTTTCGGACGCATAGATCGACTGACAGATAGACCGACAGACACCAAACCAAAATTATTCAAAAAGGTATAAAACGCACAGAACAAGTAGAAATGTTAATTTCGGAGTACTTTTTTTATCCTTGAAAAGTGACCAACGTCAACGTCTGTTGTTTGGCAGAATGAACTGTTTCCAGTGAGATCACCGAAGTTAGTATCACATGCTGTATTCATCAGACAATAAATAGTCATGAGCAAAATCATCAGATCTATGATCTTCCCTTTGGAAGACAGCAGATGACGTCCGCGTCGGACAAAAAGACGGAAAAAATCCATCCTGTAATGGTTGTTTACTTTACTTAAAAGTAGAAGGAACAAGAAATACAAGAAAAATTCTGATTGAAAGATCATGACTCGACCTCGATCAATCATGAATTGTTCAAGCTCCAACAAATGAGGATAAGTACGAACATACTTGATTATCATTCACATCGTTAAGAAATAGGAAACCACGTTGGTGTACTATCGACCACACTGAAGATATGACTAGCTAAAGTGAGAATTGAAGAACTTGTGTAAATTTGTAGCAAATAATCGAAATATTATTAATTTAATAAAAAGTTATAATTCCTATAACGTGTTGTGGTACTACCAAAAATAGAGATTTTGTTATGAAGACCTGTTGGATACCTATTCGGTAGGATCGTCGTGTCGGAGTTAGGTAGAAAAGTTCCCCATAATTATATTATTTTAATTCTTCAGTAGAATTTGAAATATCCGAAATTTCTTAATAATGCTGAATTAACACGTTCGGTTGGAACAGAATTAAAGGTATGGAACTTAATTGATTGTAACCTGTACGTCAACGATTTATAGATTTAATTTCAAATTACCTACCTTTGTCGATTCAAAGTGATTTTGGATTTCTAACACTATGGTGCTAACATAATAATACAAGCTCTTACATTCATGAGTAAAATTAATGATCAAGTGTTGTAATATTGACAAAACGCTGCAAATTATTACACAATGGTTTATTATTTTTCTTTTTCTATATAGATCACTCGTCTGCAAAGCCACCAACCATCCAATATGATGAAAAACATCGATCGCATTTCGGTCAGCTTTAATTTGAACGGAGATTAGGCCTCTTTTGCGATTCACACTCGTGTTTCTGATTTATCGTACGTCCAAACTTTAAATTCTCGTAGTGAGCGAACGGTTTGTCCTACAGAGCTCCGGGTGGTCTCAAAAAATTCTATAGAATCTTAAATTGAAGGAAAAACAATACCTTTATATCAAAATTTTTTGAGTTAGGGCGTTTTCAAAATTTCAAAATTGATTTTGGAAGCCTTAGAAGTGACCTACATCAACCAAAATCTTCGGGGCACAACTAGACCCCTAAATGGAGCCTACATACCAAATTTCATCAAAATCGGTCAATGCTAAGTGGCAAAAGTGCCGCGTACGGCGGAAGGACGGCCAAATTTTTATTCGATTTTTGGATTCTACGTACCTTGAAACGTAAACCATCAAATTTTGAGGGGGTGTTAAAAAAAAATTTTCTTGGTCGATTCCAAAGGTTCATTATTGAAAATAATAAACCAAAAGGAAGATACACATATGGAAGTTAATGTGAGCCTCGAATTATTTCAACTATTTCTGAATGAAAATGATGGGTTTAATTTCAAGAAATTTAATGTAGGTAAGTAGTAAGAACACAGAAAATCTGATGTGTAAAATTAATTATGAAAATTTTCCAAGTTCTTTTGGTTCAGACATATTATAGAGCAGACAGAGACAGTTGCTATCTGTAGGTACCAATCTTCCCCTCAGTAATCTTCGATTGGAGTAGGTAGGTCCCGGTAATCCTTTTTCCAAGACATCAAATACCAAGGTCACTACTACTGAAAATACACAGGGGGAAAAACGACTACCGCCTAAATCCTCTATTTGTTTACACAGAAGCTATTGATTACCCCAAACCTGGTACGTTTGATACAAAGCAAGTTGTGAGGGGCTTCACCTATCCGGACCCCTACTTTCTAAGTTTAGACGTTAATGTATTTCTCTATCCGAGGAAAACCTTGGACACTTAAAACCTTCCTCCGCTCTATTTTCTACTTTTCATTCTGTTTCGCTCATAAAACCTCCTCCGCTCCGTCTTAAAGACGGTTTCGGCGATGCCCTTGCCTCATAAATAAAGCTTTGTGGTGCAATTTCATATTTTTCAAAGCTCTTGCCTCAATGCGAAATTCAGCAGGATTATTACGAATGTAACTATCTATCTAACGTCAAATCTTGAGAGGTAGGAGGAGGTAGTTGAGCGGGCTCTAAATATTGTAGAGCTAAGTGCATCGTTGGAAAGACTTCCGTAAGACATGTAAGTTTCGGGAAAGAAGTGGGTGGTGACACCACGGACTTTTCCTGCAGGGACTCCAAAACACCTATGACTTATTAGGTTCATATTTATGAGAAGTCAGCTAAGGCGGCTAGATATAGTGGTAAATCCACTATCAAACTGACAAGCCTGTTTCAAGCAACGGAATTCGAAAGATAGATCATTTTTGTACTGAAATTGGGTTTTATTAAATTGAGACCTTTCGTTTTTCCGTGCATCATCAATTCTTTGGTGTCGTCCGGACACAAAACCATCAAGAGAAGTTAAGATGTTGATTTTTACTAAAGGTTTGATCCAACCGAGCAAATATTGAGTAATACGTACTTAGTAATATGCCTTTCGTACTGCGAAAAGGTACGGATTCAAAATCAAATACCATTAGGGAAGGAAGCAAAGCAAGTTCTTTTGCACTAACACCTTGTTCTTGCCTTCACCTTGCCTACTTTTACGGTATAAAACATTACGTGGGTGATACTATAATAACATTATTTAGTACGATTTGGTTAGAAATGAATAACATTTCTAATCTAGGCAAATTTATTGACTTTATACGGAGTGAATATAATACAAATGATATACGAATGATATACTCGTAGTACGGGATAATATTAGAACAGTTCCACGCATGAACTAAATATTTTCTTTGTTAGCAAACTGTACTAGTCGAATGACAAAATTTTGCTTTGTATATAGCATTCGCACTTTGAGTTAAACCTTTCGCGAATTGAATTAGACTTTTCGCAAAATTAATTAAACTTTTCGTAAAATGAATTAAACTTTTCGCAAAATGAATTAAACCTTTCGCAAAATGAATAAAACTTTTCGCAAAAAGAATTCGACCTTAGCCAAATCTGTAGTAAAAAAAAATTTCAACTTCAACCTGTACTCAATTTTACACCAGCTCTTGATGCTGCATCCTTCAAGGAAAACCCTTCTTCGAAAAGGTTTACGAAAATCTTGCGCTTTTAAACAGAGATTGACTCATATTTCCCTCGGCGTCTTCTTACCCTGTTCCGAGTACCTGAAGTAATACTTGAATCACTGTCGCTAATTATAAGTCGTCTACCGTGTCTACGATTATTTATTCTGTTACGGAAATAATCCGAAGAACTTGACTCATTGTCACTCATTTTAATTTAAAAAAAAAGTTCTACCAATGAACCAAAATCGAACACTTTACCAACAACGGAGTCACTGAGATAATGAACTAGGCATGAGAGAAGGAATACGTTTTCCTCCGTTCCTACCGGTCCAATTAGGTCCGGGAAAAACAACATAGAGAAGGAATGCTGAACCATGCAACGATAAGGATTGTGGACCAATCAACAGGAAGGTATCAGGCTCTGGGTCGGCAGAGTTTGGACTATCAATCGGGACCGTGGTGGTTAGGTACTTTTCGGGTATCTAAGTCTAATTCAATTTGCGGAAAGTTTAATTCATTTTGCGGAAAGTTTACATCAATTCGCGAAAGGTTTAATTCAAAGTGCGAATGCAATATATGTAAGTACCTACTCCTAGGTATCCATGGGTGTCTTTGTGGTTATGAAAGTTTCATTTATTTATAAATGTACACAAAAAAAAAGAAAATTCAAATGTTTCTGTGGGATCTCGCACATCATTTATTATTTATAGTTACAAAGAAAAACAGTGGTCATAATTACAAATATGAAAAAAACTTACTGCTAGGAAAGAAGGCCAACGGTCCGAGAAACCTAAGGAGTATTATCCCCAGCAGACACTTACTAGCATCATCAAAATTGCCAAGTTACCGTGGACCAATTTTGATTAAATTTGGGATACCGGCTCCGTCAGGGGGCCTATAGTTGTGCTCCGAAGGTTTTGGTTATTTCAGTTACTCCCAAGGGGTAAAACGTGGGGAAAACGTTTTAAAAACGCCCTAGCTCGAATACTGTCGATATACAGGTACTGATTTTTCATTAGTTTAAGGTTTCCAAAATTTGTTGACACCAACCAGAGCTCTGTGGGACCTACCGATTGCTTATTGAGAATAATCAATTATCTAATTAATGAATGTTTCATTATTTTTTTTCATCAATTTAAGATAGTGTTCAATTTTTAAAAAGAATGAACCCACCCAGCCGATCTACTATTGTTAAATGAGCAATTATTGTGCAATTTATCAGACCTACTACATTTTATTAGTGACCTTTAGCTGGAGGAATCGCGTCCCTATTCCCCCACCTCCTTCGGACTTACCTAAACTAGTCTCTTCGGGCCATTGTGCGGAGGATCTTGTCTCCGATTCTCCGTAGCTTGGATGAATGGTAGATCAGAAACACGAGTGTGAATAGCATATGAACGTTCACACATGGAAATGGGGCAAACTTCAGTTTATCATCAATTGCGAACTTGCGCAAACGAGTGATAATTACAGAGAAAGAGTGTACATTACAGAGAGCCAATTAGAGTGGCTCGACAAAATTTTTTAAAAGAAACTGGTACGTAATCTGCCCTTAACATTACTTCCATCTCCGCTATAAAAAAGTTGTAACTAGTCGGCTTATCGAATTGGGTTAAATTACCTATTACAATAGCTTAGCTTTCTATAAAAACCTATTCAGCATTCGGAGAGCCAATGCACGAGCCTTATAAGATGATTTCCAGGGTTCTGATTCTTAGCTATTAACTAAACTATGTATTTTCGAGCTTGCATAATATTTCTCGGTACTCCATAAGATATTTTCAGCTTTTTAAACACCAACGGCCTTCCCCCCAAGAGTTTACTTGAACCCCCATTCGGACTCTGAAAATCCCGAATTAGCCAAAGCGCGGTCTGGCGAGAGACACGCCCCAGGGGGTTTTTGGAGTCAGGACTCAGGAGATGTCATTTCTATTGTTAGGCACAACACAAGCACTTGGAGGCGTTAGACCGTCCCGCCAGTTATCTATGAATAACATCGCCTTTGACGCACTTTTGGTATTTTAGGTGAATTTCGTTGGCAATAGAAAATATGGGTTGATGGGTGCTTTTGATACATAATAAGAAGTTGGCCAATAATTGCTTGTTGTCTTTAATAATTTGTTTTGGAACGATGAGCAAAGACAATCTCGAACCGTAATGCGAGTAGGAGTTGAATGAACGAGTTAATTTATGCCTGTAAAATAAGAAGGAATGCGACTACTGACCATTACTCAGCTTGAACGGAAGGGTCAATACTACCTTTATAACGACACCAGTACCTCCCGGATCTAAACATAGAGAAGAGATACAAATCAATGGAAAAGGAAAGTGCAGGTCCGCACCTCCGCGAACCGCCAAATCCTTTGGCAGGTGATACATCTTGCAAGAACACCACCAACTCCACCGTTGTACAACACGTTCAAGCATTAGAGAACATTTCTTCTTCTTAACTCAACGGAAATAGCGGCGGGGATGCTATTTTAGAGAAGACGTGGACCACAAGGGCGGGGTAACGAGATTTACTGCAGCGTCTGTCTGAAATAAAAAGCTTTTTTCTAGGAAAAACTATGCGAGCAAAGTGGTTTTTCTGAGCTTGATTTACAACATGGAACACTACTAACAGCACATTTCAAAGAAGACGGAACGAAAACTCGAACTACACGAGAGGTCGGATCAGATAACAACTCGATCACTAGAGTGGAACTTGTTTATCAATATTTTGGCAACGAAAACATGTTGGATCTGAAGAACAAAACAATCTCGAGCTCATTATTGAACACCTTGCTGTAAGTAAAGAACTTAGAACTACGTTGTTGCATGTTGGTAGTATTGATGAATCCCCTGAATTTCCCGAGTGCGAGTTTGGCAACCTGACTGGATTAAGATTGTGCCTATTAGCCCATATAGCCCTAACGTCCTTATGGAAGGATGAGGGACTAAAGTCGACTTTCTGAATTTTCTCTCCTGTATTATGATACCCCTGTGATCCAGTATGACTTTGAACTGTTGTTTACATCCTAACAGAGGGGTGGGGACCGATTTTGTCTTCAGTATGCGACCAACAGGTACTCAGTGCAGTTTTTCCCTAGCAGCTTCAATCATGAGCGGTCACCCAGAATTCAAAGTTGATTGGTAAGTACCTATTCATTTTTTTTTTATTTCGTCGTTGATATTCTATTGTTCCTACTCTCTACTAAGGGTATGACATGTTATTGGTGTAATTTTGCCATTTTCGTCTCTATTATTACCACTTTTCTCGTCGATCCTTCTGGATGGACGTCAGTAGAATACACATTCAAAATCGTTCCGTCCCAATAAATTTTCATCTGCTGATTTTTTTGGATTTCTCGCTTTTTCTGCTAGAAGTTGCTTTCTTTACATAAAATAATATATTTGATTTTTTGGAGGGGAATGATGATGCAATTGGTCAAGGGGAAGTCGATATAACTTTATTACCTCCAACAAATGCCTTTCATGACCTCACAGGATGAGAGCTCTGTTATTGATAATTTGCCACGCAGTCAACTTTTTGCTCCTGCAATTTTGAATAGCATTCCTTCTTATGATAAAGATGATGAAAGCGATGATGATCCCCAACCAACAACTTCCAATGAAAATATTTCCAACGTGAAGAGGGGGAAAAATCGAGTCCGTAAACCAAAACCGCCCAAAAAGTTGTACAAGTGGACAAAAAACCAGTTTCTTTCAACTGCACTTAGAGAGTAGTCACCAATGCTTGGACCCAAACAAAATTTGTCATCCCTTGAGTATTTCGATTTGTTTTTTTTTTTTTGGATAAAAATAGCCAAGATTGACTGTCGGTGAGTGAAAATCAAATACTTGGACACATGCATCGTACAGTTTGCAGCCTTTCAATAATTTTCAATGTTAATTTATTATTGAATTTATTTATCTTTCTTTTTAGATTAGATAAGAAAGAACACTACGTTGGAGATACGGGACTAGACGAAAAGATAGGAAAAAGGGAAGTAGCTGCACTGCAGATTTTCCAAGACGAAGGCAACAACCGTATTCTTGAAATTTGACATCATTCTACAATTTTTTTGTTTTCTATCGTTCCACACAAAATAAATTTTGTCAATTTTAAATAATACATGGTTTTATCTGCAGTTTTGATTGAATAAAAAAGTGTATTTTCAATCTTGATTCTCATTTGTTATCTCATAAGAATAAGGACTATGCGAGAGAGGTTGCTTGCATATTCTACTGACGTCCTTCTGGAAGGGCATTTATGACCTCATTAAAATGGGAAAAAATTGCAAGAGTGCCAAATGTGTCTTCAGACAACACCTATGACACTAAACATATGAAAAAATTCAGAAAATTAGTTTTAAAACAATTCAGGGTTATCTGGGTTAGGACAGTTCCCACTAAACGGGCAGGGCAAGGACTGGCCTTGATCGTTCCTAACGGATCCCGACAGTTCACATCGGCAGGATAGTCGTTCAATAGATACGATGCTGTGAACAACGCTAGAAAAAGTAGCATTGCTACTTGATCAAGAGGAGAAAGAGAGAAGCGTACGCCAAAAACATCAGGAGTGCACAACAATCTGAAGAAAGGAAAACAGGAAGGAGAGTTTCATACGTTATTTGGAAGATGAAACCAAACGTCACCTATAATTTCGATTTTCAACTTACGATTTTATAGAAGGTAGCTTTTCATGAGTAAATATTTTTACATTAATGGTTTTCTCATAAATTTATTATGAAATTATTGGACTGACAAGGAATATTCTATCGATCCTAGAATATGGATATCGATATGTAGATGACGGATGGACAAAGCTCTTTCGGCCAAGTTCGATTGTAGACATGATTCCTTTGGGTAAAGGAATTAATCACGCTCTCGATCATAATTTGGCGTCACCATCGGTTTGTTGGTAACAGACTGGCACCAGATGGTGGTGCCGCCTGGCGGTTTCACATGTTGGGTATAGTTGATCATGAATTTTGGAATGATATTCATGCCTAATACATGGATACATCAATAATGATATTTTTCAACTCTTATATTCTTTTAGAAAAGTCGAATAATTACAAAACCTTAATATTATATCTAATAAGAGCACAAAAATTGAAGGAACTCTTGGATTAAAGAATCACCAAAATCGTCCTCTTTAACTACCTTTCTATGTTTAATAAAATATCACAGAAATTCAACGAACTAAAGAAGCTATTCAAAAATAAAGTATTACTTAACACATTTTTCCTTAATTGTCACAAAAGTGGTTAAAAAAAAATTGAGTACTACCAACTTGCAAAAAAATCGTTATCCTGATCAAATAAAAATGAATAATCAATCAATAATAAAATCGTAATTTGATCATTGGTTGCAAGGATGCACAACTGAGTACAACACAAAACTCATTTCAATGGAACGATTAATGCTCGCATTTAATCAGCTGAAATTTGAAAGGAAATTAGGCCTATTTCCAATAGTAAACAGTCTTGGGATTCGGTTTTGGTTTCCTGATTTATTTTAAGTCCAACTCTTGAGTTCTTAACGGTTTTTTTTCGAGGCTCTAAGGTGGCATGCATGCTATCATCCTCGAAGTACTGTGTCCACATTCCATAAACTTAGTGCGCAAAGCAGCTAAGTCCGGACAAAGCTCAAGGGTCCACAACAAGATTGGTTTTTATAGGGACATAATACCATTGTTGATTCCTCTTTTGGGCAAAGCACCGAATTCCATTAACGATTTTCATTATTATTAATGATTTTTCGAGAGGAGACATAGAACCCTGTCAATTTTTCCGTTTTTAGGCCATTTTCAAAGTTTTAAGCGCGAAAATCTTGTATACTTATGAAAGAGTGTGGTCTAATGATGTCACTGACCCATTTATCTAAAAAGTGACATTTTTGGACATAGCGCCTTTGTGCTTTGAGGTATCGTTATTATTCAGGGAAAATATTCGAAGAAGAAAGACGGACGAACGGTATGTGAAAGAGTGTTGATTGAGACCGGAGACGGTACGCTTTTGCGTCAATAGAAAAACCGAAAATCTTGCCAACTGGGTTGTGGGGCGTCTTGTTCCCAGTTCAACCACAACCACCTGCCATGTCCAATCCCGCGACTCTACTTTGGCTCAGTTTTCATAAGAAAATTACCCGGTTCGCGACTTTTTTTCTCCCTTTACACTCTATTAATTGTGAGATATATTTGCAATCAAGGCCACAATTTCTTTGCAAGGGAATTCTGAGAAGGCCTATTCACCTTCAAGCTTCCAAAATCGTGTCAAATCTTAACAATAGTCCACTATTAATAATAATACCAACGGAGTAGCGTATGGTGGTCGAGAATAAAAACTGATTTGAGTTTTGAAGTTCAATTGAGGGAAGAATCAACTAAGTCAGTTACTCTGAAAATGGGAAAAACTCGATAGTGTTAAGATAGATGCAAATGACCCATTGAAATATGGCCTATTATGCATCCTTTGAAGTGTTCCGCCAAATTTTATCACTATTCATCCCTATAATTATATATACTATTTACTTGTTAAAAACTCAAAAATTGAAGCAAAAATAGGGATAGAACCAACGATATAATTTCCTCGAGATTCGTGGGTTCGCACCTCCAATCCTTGTAACATTCAACTACGTAGGTTTTCTTCTTCTAGTTCTTCTCTTCTAGCAAAGCTTCATTTCTTGAATCCAACGATAAAACAATCTTGATTTGTCAAAAAATTTAGTAAGTTGGTTCTCACCATTGATTTTTCCATTATTTTTTTTTTTTTGATGTAATGAATCATTTGTGTGGTTTCAGAGATATGAGAATTCAATCCAGGAGTAAGTAACACTTTTTGTCATTATTTAAGTTCACCTGAGGGTATCTAACAGACCATTTTGAAATGAACAAAAAAATATAGACCCAAAGTGAAGTCAACAATTTTTTGGGAAATGGATAATTCAAGTACATTTCGAGTTAATCATGAAGTTCTTCACTTTGTCTTCCTCACTGTCGAAGCGAGTGGGGAAATATGTACGGAATAGTACATGTTTTCACTAACAGTTTAATCACTAGGAGGAATCATTTCCATCGTGGGTATGGGACAATCCTTTAAACAATTTTTCGGATTAATTTATCCTAGGGTTGGGACTGATTCAAAGAACTGGCAAATTACAACAAAAAAAAACTATCGATGACTTCCATCATGGATGTTGCCTTGTGGTGAGGTATAGGGCCTAGTTGAGTGAGAAGAAACCGTGCTGAACGAGAATCCCTACTTCGATTCACAAGTATTTGTTAAATGAGCATTAGGGACCTAGGGTAACGGGCCCAACAGTTGGACAGGGCCCAATAGTTGGACAGTTGGTTATTTCTTCCTAATAAATAAGGGTACGGTCCTTTTACCGACTGTGGATTCGTTCCCCGGTAAAATACACTATCTCCACTTAGTTTAACCTAGGAGTTGGAAATAGTTTGTTCAGTTCGTTTTGAAAGTGGTAGTGTCCGGACGAATGCTGTTCGTTATGATTTGGCAAGTAAACATGAGCATATTCATAAGGTTTTTCTGATTATTTGCGATGTTTTTGTGTATTTCCACTATTGTTCCGTAAAGTTGAGCTATTTTTTGAAGTATTCATCTAGGAAGTAGACCATTAGAGTAAATATTTATTTTATACTAATGTCCAACTAATGGAACCCAAAATCTACTGGTGGCCCAAAAGTTGGACGGTCGTCCAACTTCAGGGCCAAGGCCTGGTTTTTAATGGCCCTTTACTTGGACATCCATGGGTTTTCCAGCTTTCATGAGATTCTTTTGTAATTCTAATTGTGATTTTCATTATTGGAATTCTTTGAATGATTCTTTTGTATATTTTATTTCATAAGTCGTGATTGTTTCTTATTTCTCTCCTCAAGAGGTTTTTGAAAGGTTTCTCCAATTTATGTTCCTTTTCCTAAGTCGACATAAATTTATTTTTATTATATTTTAGTACTTAAATTATACTGAAGTAGATGTTAATAAAGATTAGTAAGGTATTTCTTGAGTTCTTAGTGTGAGCAATAAGACTGACGAGTAAGCTTCGAACCCAATGTGGATTTTTTTTCACGATTGCCTTCATTGAATCTCCTAATTTTAGGAAACAATAATGAAGCAGTAGTTAGACACCACGTTTCTTCGCATTTTAATAACAAAAATATCAAACAAAAAATTGTTCAATCTTGTCTTTAGGAGTTAACTCAGAAGAGCTCCCATCCAAGAACCTACTGGTATTATAGTCATGAGGTTATTTGAAGGAAGCTCGTTTGAGTTTAAAAACTCCTAAAGATAGAATTGGACAATTGTTGTCTTTTGTTTTAGTACATTTTAATATAATTTCACAAGAAAAGTGCAAAGAATAGTAGTATCCAACTACTGGGCCACCACTGTCCAAGATTAGGAACTAGTGTCCAACTTCTAGGCCAAGTTGAGTTTTGACTTTCATGAATTATTTCAAATCTCCACTCTTATCCAATCAAATAAGCATTTATTCTATCATGCAGCCACAGATTCTGAGAAGATAAGGGGGAAAAATTAGGAAGATTTACTAAAATTCTGATTTTACAGCGAGCCCTTTAGTGACAAAGCCACCATTAGTGACCAACTATTGGGCCGATTACCCTGATAAACTGTGGGCCGAAACAACAACTTAGATGAATTTACATGACGCTCCAGCAGCAGCTGGAGGAACTGCCACAAAAGGCAATCTGAGCCAGCACAGTTGTAGTTATAATGGAATGAAATATCTGGTATAAAAGTTTTCCATATTTTTCCACGCTGCATTTTTGAACCGCACGTTTTGAGCGGCACAATAATTGTACCATAATTATTACCTATGGAATTGTATACAGGTCAACTCGACGATTTTAAAAAACACGATTTCAGTCGTATCCCTAATCTTCACGAATGCATATATAACGAGATTAAGATAAATCCGACAGCAATTTTGGAGCTGAACGTATCTAAACATGTGAATCTCTCTAGATGTGAGACCCCCTGAAAGTAGGGAAATTCATTATTTTTGAACCGCTGCCATAACCTCCAGTTCTATATTTAGCGGCCTACAATGTTTTGTCTACTTCGGGGTTCAACCGTGCAATAATATCGTATTTTAGAAACCATTTAGCATAACCATACATGCATGAGGAAATTAAGAGCTCATTTATCCAACAACTTCTTAATAAGCCCGAAATTATATTGAAACTGCTGTACCATCATATTCACATTTTAGCAATTGTAGTATACAAATAAACTGTCAAAAAAATAGATGTCAACAGTATTTGGCAGCTACAACAGGTCAACTGTATAATGAATCAATTCACTTGTATACTTAATTCGTTGCTACATAGTTGTAGATTTGTAGCTTGTAGGTACTATAGTATCTTCTGTACCTACCTATTTAGTAATTAAGTGGAATCAATCAACATTCAATTAATTTTCTAAACTGAAAAACACTCACTATCCACCTCTTTGGAACGGATAATACAAGCCTCCACATGAGCGCTGCCCAGAAGTCCCGAATTTGCTGAATTCTTTTCAAAACAATTCTTATTTTGGAGGGTGAATGGAGTGACCATGCTGTGGAAGGAGAGTTGGAGTCTATTCGTCAATTTATATAATATATAAATTATGTCGGTCAATTTATATAACATATTATGTCGGTACATGTTTCAGCGAAACATCGTCGCCTTCATCAGCCTTTGAAAACTGGTCTGGGGATCATCCCATGTGTTATTTCATTAGTGCCAGTCGAGGCTCTATTATTTGATCTCCAACCTTGATTTTGTTTTCTGTATCCATTATATATTCTTCTTTCCTTTTCATATTAATATACGCCAAGTAAATTCCATAGATCTTGAGGTGAAACCATTTATTGGGTTCTGAAATCGTATTTTTTTCTTTTTTTTCTTGGATAAAAGTGAATTTTCGTTGGAAAAATGTGAATCACTGTAAGAAAACAAAGAATACAATTTCAGAACCCAAAATTGCATCATCTCAAGATCAATGGAATTAAACTGCACTAATGAAATAAATGCAACAACACATGGGATGATCCCCAGACGAGTTTGTAAAGGCTGGTGAAGGCGACGTTGTTTCGCCGAAACATGCACCGACACATAAATTGACAAATAGACTCCAACTCTTTTTTAAAAAATTGTTTGAGGAGATAACCTACGAAAAATATCACATTATTCGGGAGCAATAACGTTTATAACTTGGTACCTAAAAGTTGGTTTCCACACAGATCAGGCGCACAAGATATACCTCAGTACAGGCGCACAAGATATACCTCACCGGCAAGACCATTAGGTCGTGCGGGTTTTGCCTACCATCAGACTTTCAAATGAGGTGACAACAAAGCTGCTCGGTTGGGCGTAGCACGGCAAATAAACCATGCAGAAGTACGGGTACGCTCCAATCTACTTCAAAATATCCGCTTGTCTCGATTTATATTAAAATTTTGTACCTGGAAACTCAAAACGCCAACTCGTCCACATTGGTTCAACCACCAATGGTTTCCACCAATGTTCCCATTATAATTATATTCCCATTATAATGGGAAAACGACGTCTGGAAAAGATACACTGAAAACGTGCTTTCGAAATGCTCTCTATGCGTCAGACGACGAGTAGTTTCACTCGACCAAAAGGAACAGAAGAAGAGTACCAGTTACTGGTACTCATTCGATGAGTACTGTACTCATCCTACAATGTGGAAAGTATGGATTTTCGGCAGGAGTTTTGAGTGATGATAATGCTCTCTATGCGTCAGACGACGAGTAGTTTCACTCGACCAAAAGGAACAGAAGAAGAGTACCAGTTACTGGTACTCATTCGATGAGTACTGTACTCATCCTACAATGTGGAAAGTATGGATTTTCGGCAGGAGTTTTGAGTGATGATAATACCTACACATTCAGATTACATTGTTTCAAATAAATAGCAAAATATTGAAAATCATATCAATACCCATTCAGATCATATTATTGTTGCAAATAAGTAACAAAATGTTAAAAATTATTTATTACTCATTCATATCAGATTAAATCAAAAGAGTGAAGAATACTCTTGTTTGAATTACGACCTAATTTACGCCTTACTCGATGCATTAAATGTAGAATTGCTTTGTAATCCAGTTCGATAGAGGTTCGCGATCGGTAACACATGATATGAAACGAAACTTCATCGGATAAGTAAGCAATTGTTCGAAACGACTAGCACAAATACGATCTAATATTTTTATTAGTGGGGATTTGGCTCCTACTGATTAGAACGTGGCATCTATAAGAAATCATCTTGAGATCAGCCTAAAAATACTCCCCAAATTTAATCGAAAAGGAGTTTGTTTATATTTTTATTGGGAAATCACGCTTATCCAAGGTGTCCAGCGATTCCCTGAGGTTTCCAGGATTTCCAGGGTCAATTTTTGACTTTTTCCAGGGTCGATCATATAAAAAATATATAAATGAGATCATAATTTCTCAAAATCCAGGTTTTTTAGGTCATTTTGAAATGAATAAGCATTGGAAATATAGTAGCTTATCTCAAAGCATCAATCTGTAAGTACCTATCAGTCCGCGGCGATGATTTTCATCTACACACCAATCCGCACGATCCCTAAAAATTTCATCGAAATTGGATGGAAACTGTAGAAATGGCTATCAAACAGAAGGTGGTCATTTTCATAGGGGACCATCTGCAACCCAATTCGTTCAATACCTGAATATTAGAATAACTTCGAATAGTTTTGCCCGTTACAAAGATTTCATGATAGACACAACAGCGACTTCGATTCTTGGATAAAGTCGAAAATTAACATCAAATTCATCTTAACTTGTAGGTTTACTCGAAAGAAATGACCACTTCAAATGCTTGTTTTCACCTTCGATTGTTCGAAAAAGTCGAGTTTGAACGTCGAAATCATCGAAACGTGTTGGTTTACTCGAGGGAAATGACCACTTCAAAGGCTGGTTGTTTTCGCTTACGATTGTTCGAAAAAGTCGAGTTTGAACGTCGAAATCATCGAAACTTGTTGGTTTACTCGAGAGAAATGACCACTTCAAAGGCTGGTTGTTTTCACCTTCGATTGTTCGAAAAAGTCGAGTTTGAACGTCGAAATCATCGAAACGTGTTGGTTTACTCGAGAGAAATGACCACTTCAAAGGCTGGTTGTTTTCACCTTCGATTGTTCGAAAAAGTCGAGTTTGAACGTCGAAATCATCGAAACTTGTTGGTTTACTCGAGAGAAATGACCACTTCAGAGGCTTGTTTTCACCTTCGATTGTTCGAAAAAGTCGAGTTTGAACGTCGAAATCATCGAAACTCGTTGGTTTGCTCGTAAAAATTAGGTAACCAGAATCAGACGAGTTGAGAAATTTACGCGTTGCGGCTTAATATTAATTTACTAGCTGCAGTTGTGCTCGTACAAACACTTCCTGCAAATTTTCGGAAAAAATTATTCAATTTTAGTGTCATTACCTATAAATTTTAATAACAAAAGAATAAAAAAATCTAATTTTATAGAAATTTATGTTTTATATATTATAGTTATCTTTATATATTTTATTTCTACATTTGGGACATCCATATCTGAAAAAATTAATTAGGTTATACCATATTTTTCCCGTGATTGGCCATCCTGTATGATAATTTGTACCGTGGAACATTAAACTAGGATAGGAAACAACGAAATAAAGTTCGTAGGTTTTAATTTTCAAATTCACCAAAAAAACAGCCACTACGACTGGTTTGCACAAATCTCTCATCGAACTTCCCCGCGTTTCGGAAACAGCCTACATTTTGCGTGAGATGACACATCCAATCTATTGTTGTAGTTTCACGGAATAAAAATACCTACTACCTACTCAGTCAAACTTTCAAGCGTGACTATTTTTGCGTACTAAAACTTTTCTCCCTCAGACTGCCGGAACTTCCCACTAAAAGCTTTGGTGCTAGGGCTTTTTTCAGGGTTTTTCGAAAAGAAAAAAAGAAATTCCCTGAGTTTTCCAGTATAGTAAAATTCCCTGAGTATTCCCGGTTTTCCAGAACGCTGAACACCGTGTTATAAGAACACAAAATTACGAGAAAATACCGAAATAGTTGCAGATATTATCAGACCCACGCAAATTCAAACATTCTAGCGTTAAAACCATAGATGTGAGATCAATGATTGTTACCCGAATAGTTCATTGGTTCTTTTATGAGAAGGGACTAACCACAACTTCCCAAATGTGTCTCCTACCTCTAAACATCATTTTGTGATTACCCTACTGCCAGATTTTCTCCTTGTCTGGTTGATGATAGTTCAGATTATCTAACTATCTGCTACACCCACTTGACCGACAGTGTAGGATAATTACAACTATTACAAAGGCGTAGGGAACCTCACAAACTTTTGACGCTATAAATTTTAGCCATTCTTCCAATTTCTCAGTTTTCGTTGCAACTTTTGGCGATTGAACCCTTCGAGGGTGTTTTTCTCGTTGAAAGGAGATGTTGACTTCTCTTTCCATAGTCTCGCAAATTCGTAGACAGCAAAAATAAAGAACGGACTGCAGGTGCAGTAGCGTCACCGTTTAAATTAGCCCTCAGCACGGATCCACTTCAGATTACACAAGGATCTTCTTATTTCGAGGTTCTAAGCTGGTGCCCCGCACAGAAGAAGACGAAAATCTAGTAGTAAATTTTCCATGCAGCGCAAAAATTAGAAGGGAAAGATGAAGCTTCATTACTAATTAAATGTAACAATTGTGAAATATCGATACATTAAAGCACAAAGGCGCTATGTCCAACCATCTCCCACATTTTTTATCTTCTTTGGATTTCAGAAAAACTCAAATTCAACAATACTGTTATTGACCTTCATGACGATTATAGCTTGAAAATTTATTGAAAAAATTATAGAGTCAAGTGTAAAAAGCCATTATTTAGGAATTGTGCTTTGGTGATACTTTCTTCTGCGTTTTTCTCAAAACTCCGTTTTTGGACATAGCGCCTTTGTGCTTTAAGGTTGACTCTTAAAGTTAACTCTTGATGGTCCCCAATAAACTTCTTCGTCATCGAACCATATGAAGCCTCTGCACATGCATAATTAACTCACTACTAGGAGGGTATTGGAGATAGCAGTTCTTATTACCTACATAGCCCCGTGGAATAGCATCCGTACGGATACGAGAAAGCTATGCCCCCCATCTGCTTGGCACTTTTTTGAACGCTGCAAATTATTACACAACGGTTTATTATTTTTCTATATAGATCACTCGTCTGCAAAGCCACCAACCATCCAACATGAAGAAAAACATCGATCGTATTCCGGTCAGCTATAATTTAAACGGAGATTAGGCCTCTTTTGCGTATCCAACTCGTGTTTCTGATTTATTGTACGTCCAACCTTAAAAGTCTCGTAGGGAGCGAACGGTTTGTCCTACAGAGCTCCACGTGGTCTCAAAAAATTCTAAAAATTCTATAGAATCTTAAACTGGAGGAAAAACAATACCTTTACATCAACATTTTTCGAGTTAGGGCGTTTTCAAAATTGATTTTGGAACCCTTAGAAGTGACCTACATCAACCAAAATCTTCGGGGCACAACTAGACCCCAAATGGAGCCTACATACCAAATTTCATCAAAATCGGTCAATGCTAAGTGGCAAAAGTGCAGTGTACGGCGGACGGACGGCCAAATTTTTATTCGATTTTTGGATTCTACGTACCTTGAAACGTAAACCATCAAATTTCGAGGGGGTGTTTAAAAAAAAAATTTTCTTGGTCGACCAAAGGTTCATTATTGAAAATAATAAACCAAAATTACTGTTGCTAAGGACGCAAAACTGAATACAACTCGAAGAAACTAAAAGCTAAAACTTGAACGAAGATTTGGCTCTTTGGTGATTCAGCCTCGCGAGTCTGATTTATCGTCAGTCCAACCCTCAAGTACTCGAAGGGAGCGAACGGTTTGTCCTACAGAGCTCCGGGTGGTCTCCAAAAATGCAATACTATTCCAAATTGATGAATAAACAATAACTTTATTTTGATCCCTTTTCGAGGTAGGGCACTCTTGAAAATGTCAACCCTTAATTTTCACCCCTTAGAAGAGACTGACTTTAACCAAATCGGTCCATGGTTGCTAAGATAAATGCCGCATACGTCGGATGGACGGATTTTTTGTTTAATTATCCAAATTTCGGGTTCTGCATACTTTGAAACGTAAACCATCAAGTTTTTAAGGGGGTTAAATTTTTCTTCTTGTTCGATTCCAATGGTTCAATTGAAAATAATAAACCAAAATTAGACCTGGTTTCGAGATTTAAGAAAGTTTGAATGCGTTCTATGTTTCTAACACAATTTGGAGAATTTCGCGGCTCCTTCAACACATAATCCTTATAATTCTGTTATAAATAGTTTTTGACGAATACTCTACTGACTATTCGTGTATATTTTTAGCAAACTCTGATACAAGCTAATCATCGAGAAATCTCGTCTTGTGGAAATCTAAAGAGGTTTCGGTTTCTTCGACAAATCTAGGAAATCAACGGATTTTGAATTAGCTATATCGAAAGAAACAACGTTCACAAATTTTGGTCTCGACTTGCATGAATAGATTCTGGCAGAGAACCCACCACAGTTCCTGTGGGTTAGCAACTTCATAAATTTAAACGAATTATCTTGAACGGCGATCGCGCCAACACATCCTCAATTGATACATCAGCGCCCCCAAGGTTCTATTTTTCACTTCGAAGAAAAATATTAAGATGTAACTGCTTTTTCCCTCTTTCTTCGGAGTTTTAGATGACATTTTGGGACACAAGGTAAACATTTAGAACGTTTCGAAATATTGTCTCGAACCATGGTCACACTGAAGGTTCCCTCCTTTGGTCAACAAGATTTTTGTAAGGCCACAGTGTTTGCAGCAAAACAATTTCAAAAAACGAAAAATAAATAAAAACGTATTTTATAATGATATTTAATATTGGGCCTTTTCACTATCATACATTTGGTCAAAAAAGTTAGATCCGCCACAATTTTCACTCATATTATGCATTTCAGAGCCTTTTGAACAACTGAAGTTGTGTCGGTCTGTCTGTCGGTCTGTCTATCGGTCTACGTTTGTGGTGGTCCGATTTTGATGACATTAACCCATTTCAAGCCAAGGGTGGAAATAACAGAGAAGTGAGAGGAGAATGATGAACTCTTATACAGGATGGCGGCCGAAATAAGGCATAATTTGCTTACCAATTGAGAGCGAAAATACTCCAAATTTTATGTATTTTACGTTTTAATGGGCCTTAAGAGGCCTCAGTCTTCCGAATCGATGTGATTTATCCAATTCATTGTTGTTGGTAAAATGTGAAAATCTGTTTTATGGACCGGAATCCGTTTCGACTCGTGGCCCAAAAAGCTCAATCGCCCAGGATCGAATTTGAGCCACCATAATCATGATTTCGGCCAAAAGGCCTCCTTTAAAAAAAATCCGAAATCGCATCGAACTGCCGAATGTCGAAGATTTTTTTTTTTACGAGTTTAGGAACAGCATGAATGAGAAAACATTCTTCTACAAAGATTTTCCACTATTTTCAATATTGAAAAAAAAGTCGATGCGAAAATGCACCAGTGGCCGGAAATCAGGATTGATGAGATGTGTATTCACAATCGTGTTACTGTTTGTCGTCTCAGAGTTAATTTTTAAAACTTGTTACCAACGGTTTTAGCTACCAATAGGACAATAATTTTCTCGACCTACCCAGCATTCAGAATCAGCTGATGATCTGCTAATTGGGGTCACTATTATTATTTAAAAAGCAAATCACTTCAAAGTAATCTTGGAGTGGTTATTTCGTAGTTATGCACGTTCCTAATTTTTCCATAAAGAGACTAAAAAAGTTTGCCAAGTGGGTGTGGCACATTGCTTCCTCGTATCCATAACTCGGCTATGTGGATGAGCCAATTCATATTAGCTAATCTCAAAACATCAATCTCTAAGTACCTTTCACTACCCTCAAAGGGGACCATCTACATAGCAACCAATCTCTGAAAATGTCATCAAAATCAGGTGGAAAATGAAGAAGTTATTGCTGTTACGAGGAAATTCACGAAATTCACAGGCTACTTCAGTACAGAGGCGATGATTTTCATAAAGGACCATCGACAACCCAATTCGCATAATCCATAAAAACTTCATCGAAATCGGACAATAGCTTCGTCTAGTTTTGTTTTAGAAGGATTTCATGTCAGACAGACAGACACGTGACCAAAATTGTTCAGGAAGGCCTAAAACGTTAAACGCGAATGGAATTGGGTTTTGGGGAACATTTTTTTACAACTTTGAAAAGTGAAAACAAAGCTTCCACTACCTTGATAGAGTCGGAAGCAAAATTATTTGGAAATGACGTGCGAACTATCCTTACAAATGGAAAACACCCTAGTGGTGAATGCTGGAACTGCTCAAACGCGGAACGAAAGCCTCGAGAGACTTTCATTTTTGTGATAAAACGCGAAGCTCACTGCCAAATTTGAAACTATTCAGTTTTCAAATTATGTTTAATACACCCACGATCTTTGCCGTGTTTAAGTTAATGTTTACAACTTAGAGAATCTCAAATGATAAAATCAATGGTTTTGTTTTCAATTTTAATTTTTTATGCACACACTTGATTACAGTTTCTACTTTTCCCCCAGAGAGACTACAAACAGTATGATTAGCTGATCTTTTGAAACACTCCAGAAAACAAAGGTCAAACAAACTAGTCTTGTCTAGTATCTTTATTCCCCATCACAGAGACTAGAATACGAATTCTGTTATCTTTATTCAGGAAGGAGAAAAGACCAGGAACTGTCCTGGTCTTCAGTCAGCCCATTTCCTTCAGGGACATTAGCCAATCAAAATTCAATTACATATAGTGGTAGCCATTACTTTGTAGTTACAGCTGGGTGAGGGGAGGATTAAGAAGGCTGGTCCTCGTTTTATAGTTTACTCAAGTACTTTCGCCGGGTAGGCATCATCAGGAGCTTAACTGTCTAGTGGATGGGGGTTCACTTTTCCCTTGGTTATACATGGTAATAATCATTCGGCTGAATTTCCATTTGTCATAGGGGCTTGCGAATTTGCTGCTTAGGGGTGGGAAATTTGAGATTCTTCTCCTGTTTGCCTTATTCTTCATTCCAAAATTTTTGGTATTTTCCTTGTACATTTTTTGCATGTAGTAGATGTAGTCATCCTTATATGGTGCAATTGGGTCACCAGATCTCCCTGCTTGGGAATTATTATTTGGCACTTTGATTGAAAAAGCAAGGAAAAGGGGTATTATTTTAAATAGCCAGTGGAAAAACTTAACCTTTTTTTTTTTATTTTTTTAAACTGGGAAAAGTTTCCCAGTTTAAAAAAGGTTAAGTTTTTCCACTGGCTATTTAAAATAATACCCCTTTTCCTTGCTTTTTCAATCAAAGTGCCAAATAATAATTCCCAAGCAGGGAGATCTGGTGACCCAATTGCACCATATAAGGATGACTACATCTACTACATGCAAAAAATGTACAAGGAAAATACCAAAAATTTTGGAATGAAGAATAAGGCAAACAGGAGAAGAATCTCAAATTTCCTACCCCTAAGCAGCAAATTCGCAAGCCCCTATGACAAATGGAAATTCAGCCGAATGATTATTACCATGTATAACCAAGGGAAAAGTGAACCCCCATCCCCATCCAGTTAAACTATAAAACGAGGACCAGCCTTCTTAATCCTCCCCTCACCCAGCTGTAAAAATTCAATTAGTCTGATACGGAATGTCTGTGTTTTCATATTTTAATCGCTCATATTGAAAAAAAGAAAAAAACGCTGCAAATTACTACATAAAGGTTTATTATTTCTATATAGATCACTCGCCTGCAAAGAACACACCTTTGCCATTCCAACTACCTACCAATCATAGGTACTACCTGTCTACTAAATTCCTACTTCTCAATCAAGTTTATTTTGAAGAAATAAATGTTTCACACTCAATTCGATGAAATGGGGAGTTGAGGTTGCTCTAATTATATGGAAATGTGGTTACTGGTTGCAAAGGACGCAAAACTGAGTACAACTCGAAGAAACGAATAGCGATTAGATTTCATTTAGAGGTCAGCTAAAATTTGAGCGGAAATTAAGCCTATTTTGCGCTTCACACTCGTGTTTCTTATCATAAGTCCAACCCTTATATTCTCATGGGGAGCGAATGGTTGGTCCTACAGAGTTCTGGGTGGTCTCATTCGAGTTTAAAAATGCAATACTATTTTAAATTTATGAAAAAAAAATCTTTATATTAAAAGTTCTTGAGCTAGGGAGTTTTCCTTATTTTTCAACCTTTAGATAGTACCTAATTTCAAAATTTGTATTACGCTACGACTTGTCTGATAGGATTTGTCGATTTCGAAAAAACGTGTGACACGTTGCGACTTTGCTTGGAAACGGGACTTTAAGAACAGCCTCGGTAAACTATTGTACAAATAATTTAAGCGGTTTATGCAGGATAGTTCTCAAAAAAAGGTGGATTTGCGCATCACATTCACTTGCCAAGATAAAGTCGACAACATGGAGAGAAAAAAATCGCCGAAACGAATCTAGGGCAAATGGCGACTGCTGAGGAAGAGGATAGTAGTTCAATGTCGTGCTAAAGGGACTTGAACTAAACGATCCAGGTTAATGAGACTCCGCCTTGCCAAGACTACAGGATGGAAATAGATCGACAAGTCATTCATAAACTAGCTGTCCCCAACGGTCTGAAGACAGAAGGGGGAAAAAATGCTCATTTCGGAGTGCTTAGTGTCGTGGTACAGGTGACCGGACCCGGCAGGTGATTTATTTTCGAACCGAACAAAAATGGAAGAAGGGGAAAAAGCGAGAAAAAATTAGTTTACGCGAAACCCGCGGCGACATTTTTTCTAATTTATCGGGGTTTTTATCTTTTGAGAGGAGGAGTAAAACATTTTTGATTTATTGCGACTAGAATGGAAAAGATTCTTGAACAAAAAAAGGTTTCTGATGGGCAATGAGTAAAGTAAATCCTAATGAGACACAAAGATTTTGGAGGAAATTTGTTTCAATCACCTTCCAAAACAGAAACTCAAGCATGATTCTACTATGGATTTTAATAAGTTTATTGCTTTATTTTTGTCTCTTTTAAAGAGTTTTTCGAATACATTTTAGGGTGGGTACTGTGACGAAAATTAATATTTAAAATTTCCCGCTAATGATCGGTCTCGGTGAACTTGTCTATCAAGTGCTGCTCTCTTCCACTAATGTGAGGAACTCATCAATTACGAGCTCTCCTGGCTCTTTGTGTGGTCCCGTCGTCTGCCGATGCCGTTTCTTTCATTATACTGTTCTACCAAGTTGGTGATTTTTCTTAAATATAAATTCAAAAACATTGTGGAAATTTGGATGCCATTTTCGCTCTTTGAGGACCCGTCAACATCCGTCTTCCAGAAACAAGATGAAATTTGGAAAAGTACCTAGCTCTCAGCTGAACATCCGTTTTCGTACCGGTATGTGCACTCTACAATCTAGTCTCTAACCACATTTGGAATTTTGGGACTTCAAAATAAATTTTCTATGGTTTCTTTTCCTTGTTTTCGACAGTTCCTGTCCCGGGCTACTTTCGTTAGCCGTTTGTCTCCATCTCACCAGGAATCCGAGGTCTCTTCATCCTCAACCTTCTACAAAATCTGTCCATTTCGTAGAATAACACAGCAGATTTTTGTAAGTACCTGTAAGTACTATGTTAAGTAAGAGTAGTAAGAGATATTAAGTAGGTCGAATTAAGTTGTAGTTGATTAATAATTTTGTTGTGAAAAATCTGTGGAACCCTGAGAATTAGGATTTTCTTTCTCTAACAAATTTGGAATAAATTTTATGGGTTCATCCCCACTGATAAATCCGTTTTATTTCATTTCCGCCACAGTACCTGCAACCTGAACCCAGCAGTAGCCCAGTAGTATGTACCTAAATCGAAAATTTGAGAACCGTTTGGTACTAGATGAATTGCTAGTAGTGAATAGTAGAACAACCTGTATAAATGAATCAATCCAAGAAAAGTAGAAGTGGTTCTCGATCATGTTCTGTTAACATACCAGAAACCTATCATTAACATAATTCTGAAAATCACTAACACAAAAAGTGGCAAAGTGCGTGTAGGTAACAAATCATTGGGCAATTTTGTTTCTTGCCAATGAATATTCACTGATAGGAAAAACTGAAATTTTGAAGCCCGTTTTGACAACCTTTTTCAAAAATAATAAAAGGGAATGGAAGAAGAAAGGCGGGAAAAATGACGTGGTCCCTGAATTGGCATCTGATTGTGCTCTTTTCAACACTTATTAGTAACCCTAATTGGACCATAGTGCCACTAGTGTCACCAAAAACATCTTAGGTATTACACTGCTGCCCGAAAGTATCACCGGAGTAACCAAATTTAAATTGCAATTTTGAAATTGATGGACATAGCTGAATTTTTGAAATATTTTTGTGAGATATTGGAAGTTTAAAAATAAAATTATGACAAAAATATCGAATGAAATCAATGGGTTACATTAGTGACATCATGGTCCAATTAGGATTAAATTTATTTTTTAAGACTTCTAAATCACTCTAAAAACGGGAATTCAAAATCCCTATCTTCAATCTCGCATTCTGTAAAAACTAACCAACCTTATTACTTCACTTTTTTATGATCTCCAACATATATGAATTTTGAATATGAATATTCAATTCAACATATATGTTTATTTATATTAACATATATATGAATGAAACAAATAGGAATTTTTTACCCTCAAAAGTTGAAGCTGAGTTGGCATGGATAGGAACCAGAACATGAATCAACCATCAACTTACTTTCTGTCAAAATAAACTTACGAGGGATATGCAGAAGATAAGGTAACCGCTGCTACAAATAAATGCTTAATTTCAACCAAATTTTCAGAGTAGGTTCCAAAATATATGTTCTTACTTTTCTACATAATCACTTCTAGCTCAATGCACTTATTCAGCCTGGGTACCAGATTTTTTAATACCCTCATCATATACGCTTCGCTCCTCCACTTCGGCACCTCCTCATCGTTCGAAAATTGTTTTTCCACCCAATTCAATTTCATTTCCATTTCAATTTGGAAAAGATGATAATTAGAGGGCGCTAAGTCCGAAGAATAGGGTGGGTGAGTCACAATATCCCATCCTGGGTCACACAAAAGGTGCGAGGCATGGCGTTGTCATGAAGGAGCGCCACGAGTCGGCGAATGCTTATTCCTTACCCATTTCTGTTTTTAATCAGCTTTTTCAAATTTTTTAAGGGATTCACAATATCCATCAGCATTGATAGTGGTTCCAATGACCATGAAATCCACCAACAACACCCCTTTTCTGTCGCAAAAACATAGAGTGTTCGAAGATGACACTTCTGTTGTCAAAGAGCACGCTGCGTTCGTCACTGAGTGAAGATGAAAAGGCATCTCTTGATGCAGTTATCAACAAATAGACTCTCGGTAAATGATGAAAAAACTCATGCCATGCACTTCCGGATTTGAAGTTGAGAGGGCAGTTAAATTTTTTGGTGTCGTTTTTGACCCAAAGCTCAACTGGAAACCCCATTGCACTTAGCTGGAAGCTTTCCTCCACCTTTCACCTAATATACCTTCTCCTAAGGCGCCTTTCCGATAGGCTGTCAGAGTCTGCTGTATTAGCAGCCATGCTTGTTTCTAGAGAAGGGCGGTATATGCCATTCTTAGTTGGGGCCATTCTGTAGCATCATTTCTTATCTTTGGGTGCCAAAGGAAAGCTGTTGAAGTCGTTTCTAACTTAAAATACTAGAAAGACTGTAGGCCAGCTTAGAAGCAACTAGGAGTTCTGACTGTCCCAGCTGCCTACATTTTAGAAAGTCTTTGTTATATTAAGAAACATGTTAATTGTTACTCCATTCCTGCTCATGTTTACCCTACAAGGGAATAGGCAAGACCCCCTATACCTATTCACCCCCTCTTCCTTTTCACCGCATAAAGACATCATGTAACGATAAGCCTGGTGGGGCATTAAATTGTTTAATGCCCTCCCATTAAAACTTCGTAATGCAGCTCTCGGATCATTCAGAGCCCATCTTAGTGAATACTCAATCCAGCTAGTGCCTTACAGCTTCGACGAATTTTTTCAGGATGTTATCGGAATGGAATTGGTTTAAATCATTGACAATTGCTCATACACTCTGTATTTACGGCACATAAAAAATGATTGATTCCAAGACTTTTCGCCCTGAGAACTGCGGACTTTTTTTTTTTTGCGGAGGATTTTTGGTTGATGGAGAGTGGTTTAGCACGCCATTTTTGGGACTACCGTTTTGCCTCTGGTGTATAATGACAGCCAAGTTTCGTCCTCAGCCACAATCTAGCCAAAAAATACTTCCGTTTCATCTCGAGAGACAGTGCAGTAGTAGCTTGCAAAGGAGGAGCGAAGTGTATACGATGAAGGAATAAAAAAGCTGGTGCCAAGGCCGAAGAAGTGTATTGAGCTAGATGGTGATTATGAAGAAAAGATTTTGGAACATATCCTGAAAATTTGATTGAAATTTACGCATTTTTCGATTTTTAGCAGCAGTTGTAACATCATTTTCTGGATGCCTCTCGTAATTCTTAACTTGGTGCGATAATCATGGTAGTTACCAACTTTAAATTGAAAAGCAGTGTTATTTGCAAAAACCTACAAAGAAAAATAATAAATTCTTGTGTAACAATTTGCAGCATTATTCGACATTTGGAGATATTTTTGTATATCTGGAATTTTCACCGTGTCTCCAACGATCAAATAAAATAAGGCCATATGAAAATTAAACCGATGGGTATTTGGTTATAACCGGACCTACATAGGGAATATAATTGTATCTACATCAGACATTTTCAACTCCAAGAGTTCACCCATAAATGTACGATTAAATTTTGTGACGATCAGTACACGCACCTAGTTCTCCGCATCTTAGAGTAATTTCTACGGTAGACACGTAGTTCTGTTTTCCATATTATTATATCACGCTAAAAAAACACAATTCTCACAACTGAAACAAATCTTTGTTCATAGTAATTACATAGAGCATGTTTTTGTAACGCTAATTTCGGGTAAGACCACTTTACGTTGTTGATATCAACAAAGTTATACAACAAAGGTTCTTGGGTTTCTAAACGTCTTCGCGGCACGTTTTCAATTTAAAGGATTGGCTCACTTCTTTGCAATTAGTAGGTTTACGGTAAACCATCCCAAGTTGATTTACGATTTTCAACAGCGTAAAATAACAAGACAAGTCGCTGAGAGGATCAATTAGTGGTTTATTAATAACGTGGAAAAGATTAAGAAGGGAGTTTATTCCGAGATCCAGGCCACTTGGCGGGATAAGGCACTTGAAAAGCTCGCACAGAAGGTATCAACTTCAATAGGTGGTCGTAAGGCTCAACTTCAATGATCTCTAAATAGGAAACTTTTTAAATAATGCTGAAGTAAAGTATTGCAAGCAAGATCCACGTGTTGAGGAGTTTGGTCCATACAACCAAAGTTTTAGAGCGCCAAGAGATTTTTGAGGTAACTTTGCTGGTGGTAGATGTGACAAGAGAGTGGCAGCTTATCATCTGGTACAACCGTACTTAACACCTTCAGACCAGGGCTCAAAACCCAGATTGTCCTCAGGACCTAGGAAAATTTTGGAACTTCACAGCAAAACAGTAGCACTGATGAGAAGCCGGCATTTTTGCGTGATAACATGCACTGATATCCGAAACCGAAAGGTTGGGACGGTAAGGTGGGTTCATTCCGAAGCGATTGAGACCAAAAAAGCCCTGTTGGGGGAAAAATGAACTATCCAGAGCGTTTCGAAAAATGTTCATGGATCCACCGAATCATGAGTTCATGGATCCACCGTGGAAGCAGCCGTACCAGGCGAAAGTTTCGCGTGGATCCAGGGTGGAAGCAGCCTGTCTGAACGTGTTAACAAACTATAAGTAAATGTAGCAATCCGTCCAGCGAAAGAAGGCACTCAATATTACAGAAAGTTTTATCAGCTCGAAATTTATCCAAGTTCGGGTACAGCTAAGTGAAAGAAGCACATGACGAAGTACCAGTTTGCTTTGTCTTTGCAAGATCAAATCTAGGTCAAAGTCCAACTCTTTACAGAGGAGGAGTAAAGTAGAGTCGTTTTGTAGTGGAACACGAATTGAACAGGTTAGATGTAAACCTTTTGGAAATAGGGAGAAACCTTTTATCGAGAGTGAAACGAGTAATTTAGTCGAAGTTGGACAGGATAGTAACCAACAGTGTAATGAAAGATTGATGTTGTATTCACTGAACATCCGGAAAGGATTACACGGTAGATCTACCTAGGTAGATAAGCAAAATTCCAATTATGTGTATTTTTGAGGCCCTTATGTTGTTCGTTGTGATTTGGACGTTAAATTTGGTACGTATTTTGGGTGCGATGGCCGTTTTTTGGGGAAAAAGAGGGGTTTTCGAAGCCCTTATGTTGTTTGTTTGCATTTGGACGTGAAATTTGATACGTATTTTGGGTGCGGTGGCCGTTTTTTGGGAAAAAGAGGGTTTTTCGGAGCCCTTATGTTGTTTGTTTGCATTTGGACGTGAAATTTGGAACGTATTTTGGGTGCGGTGACCGTTTTTTGGGAAAAATAGGGTTTTTCGAAGCCCTTATGTTGTTTGTTATCATTTGGACGTTAAATTTGATACGTATTTTAAGTACAATGGCCGTTTTTTTAACTGGGGTATTTTTGAAGCCATTATTTTGTTTGTTTGCATTTGGACGTTAAATTTGGTACTTATTTTGGGTGCGGTGGCCGGTTTTTGGGGGGAAAGAGGGTTTTTCGAAGCCCTTATGTTGTTTGTCTGCATTTGGACGTAAAATTTGGTACGTATTTTGGGTGCGGTGGCCGTTTTTGGGGGGAAAAGGGGTATTTTTGAGGCCCTTATGTTGTTGGTAATCATTTGGACGTGAAACTGGTACGTATTTTGGGTGCGATGGCCGTTTTTGGGGAAAAAAGGGGTATTTTTGAGACCCTTATGTTGTCTACTTTCATTTGGACGTGAAATTTCGCGTATTTTGGGTGAGCTGACCGTTTTTTTTGGGGAAAAGTTGGCACTTTGAAGCCTATATGTTGTTTGTTTGCATTTGGACGCGTGAAATTGGTACGTTTTTCGGTGTGCATAAATTTTGGTCGTTATAAGATATGAATGCTGATCTCGAATCACCCCAAATTGAATCCAAAACAACCTTTCTCCTCATTTCAATCAATTTCTAAATCACTATGTAACCTCAATTCACTCACCCGTTAGGAATGGTAGACTTGTATTCCTCCCTCATGTGGTTGGTGGCGATCCTGGGAGCTGGGGAATGAACTAACGACCCGTTCATGTCCACCGGAACTACACACGAAAAAAGAACAACTATATTAACAATCGTAACACAAATAAGATTGACAGAAGACAGGAACCTTCACCTACACAAACTCAACTATCAAGAGGTCATAAAAAATGGTATCCGAATTCACCGGATCACTCTGGAGAACCAAATAAATTCGAAACTACGGATTAACTGCGCGGAAAAACAGTATAAAAGTAGATAAAACTAAGTATGAAGACAAAGACCTGAGAAGACAGATTCGCTTCTCTCTCTTTGTTCCTTCAGCTCATGGAGGAGCATAGGGCCTGTACGAAATTCCGCCACCTTACTCTATCCTGAGGACTTCGTTCCACGTTTTCCTACTTTTTCAATATCCTCCTCGATTGTTCTTCGCCACGTCTTCCTGGGACGTCCTGCTCTCCGCGCACCTTGAGGATTCCATGTCAGAGCTACTTTTTCGATCGATCCATCTTGCTTTCGTAAGGTGTGGCCAATCCACCTCCACTTTCGCTCTTTGATTTGGAGTTCGATGTTTGTCTTTCTCCAAAGGTCGTCGTTTGAGATCGTGGCCGGCCAGAATACCCTAACGATTCTTCTCAAACATCGATTGACAATCACCTGGAGCTGCGATCCCAGCTTCTTGGTCATCTTCCACGTCTCACTACCGTATAGCAATACGGATTTAACATTTGTGTTGAAGATGCGAAGCTTCACTCTTTCAGAGACTGTTCGGTTTCTCCAGAGTGAATACAACTGAACAAAGGCGCTGTTCGCTTTTCTGATGCGGGCTCTGACATCCTCATCAGTTCCACCACGGGTGAGAAGACAAATTAATTACATCTTAAGTTTACCTATAATGTCCAGAAATGAAGATACAAGTTCTGGTGGTGATGTTGCTGGACCATCACTAAGGTATTAAGGGAAACGAAAGTTAAAGAAGTGTAAAACTCTGACAGGTTTTGAACAACTTCAACTTACGTTACCTTTGCCTTCTTATACAACTGGCTGAACAAAATAATTTAAAATCAAATATAAAAGTTGAGTGTTTCAAAACTCTTAGTTCATTGTCTTGAATTAAAACCTATTCTTTATAATATAAGAATACCTAATACCATTGGCTAACTTTTAAAATGACGACTATTTTTTATTTTTTCTCAAATTTGTCATGTGACATATTCGTACTTAGCACTAAATTGATTGAAAATAGTATGATAAAATTCGATTCCTAATTGCCCTTATTTCAGTAGGTGCAAACCAGTTTTTAGATTTTTCATTGGAGTTTACCTATTTACTTCTTCAATATTATTAACCATTACCTAGTTCCTGATTCAATTTCTTCTTCAATCGTTGTTTTTTATTTTGGCTGATTGAACTTCATTTCCTTCTTATCAAGAGGACCTTCTCTCCCACCCTGGTACTTGCATGGTAGTACAAATGGATTAAAACAGCTTATTTAATCCATGCAACTCTCTTTCATGTAGCTGACTCAAAAATTCTTAATGACTGTAAACAGTTTTAGAGCAGAGGAACATCAATCTATTTCGCATCATAGTCCAAACACTTTTTTCCCTTCTAAATCCAAATCTTCTAAGAAACATCCTCGAATAAAGCCAGCAGTGCCCACTTAGTCCACCCTGTGCTCGCCCAGGAAAATACTGCATAATAACGGTCTGTTTTCTGCCGCTAGTAAAGGACGTTATCTTGAAGCTCATTTTGACAAGTTTCATGTCTTTAGGATGGCCAGCGATTCCAATTTTTGGGTGACCATCAACGTCACTGGGACCAGATACACGATCAGGGCTTATAAGGTTTTTAGCTACCCAATCGTTGCTACGGAACTTTATCTTCGCCATTTTTCATCGTACAAAATCGTTCACCACTCGTTAGAATCGTGTGATTTTATTGGACATTTTGTAGTTCACCTTACCCCCGCACCTACCGTAAGCTTAGGTGTGAACTTGTTTAATAAAGGGGTAAACAAGGTTATCAGCAACATAGGTAATAACAACATAGCAACACATGGGCGTGGGATAATCAATAAATTTTGGTTGTAGTAATAGGACTTATGGACTAATTGTGACACTTTCGAGCATCAATGCCTCAAAATGGACTTGCGGTAAAATACTGAGCGCATCACTCATCAGATGTTAGAGCTAAATTTGCGATCAAGAAATAACAACCTTCAAGAAGATCGATATAACTAAAAAGGGAATAGCATGACCTTGTAATGCCTAGAATTGATATACTACCCTAGAATTGATATACAGGGTGTCCCATATGTTATCCACCAAACTTCGTGAGTAGTTTCTACAACTAATTTGCAACAAAAAGTGTCTCCTAGCAATTTTCTTTTAACCCCCTTAAAATCCGACTTTTTTAACTTCCAAGATTTTTTTCGTGTTCTCGACCTTACACCATTTAAACGGCCGTAACTCCCTCAAATTAGACTCAAAAATTAAAAATAAGGATATCGTTGGAAAGAGCGTAAAATTTCTCAATACATGAGCCGTTGACCAGTCGAGAAAAACGAAACGCTAGAGTGGTATTTTTACCTCAAACTTGAAAAATAATCAATTTCTGTTTTTGGTGAAAATGTTGATGATTTTTCCTCATTGAAACAAGGTTTTCAACAAGGTGCTCCATTTCATCAGCTTTCCAACGGTCACCCAATTTTTAGACCCCTGATTCCTCCCGTCCAACCGTCAATTTCTTTGAAAAAAAATGCACGTTTTTTCGCATTGAAACGCCATTTTCTCCCTCTAATTCCACAGTGAAACTGAAGATAGGGTGACCGTTGAAAAGCTGATGAAATGGAGAAATTTTTAAGCTTTTGAGCCTCTCTGGCAAATACCTTTTTTCCATGGGAAAAAATCATCAAAATTTTTGAAAAAAAAAAAAAAAAAAAAACAGAAATTGACAAATTTTAAAGTTTGAGGTAAAAAAAACTACTCTAGCGTTTTTTTTTGTTTTCAATTTGTCAACGACTCATCTATTGAGAAATGTCACGCTCTTTCCAACGGTATCCTTATTTTTAATTTTTGAGTGCAATTTAAGGGAGTTATGACCGTTTTAAAGGTGTAAGGTCGAAAACACGGAAAAAATCTTAAAAGTAAAAAAAGTCGGATTTTGAGGGGGTTAAAAAAGCTAGGAGACATTTCTTGTTGCAAATTAGTTGTAGAATCGACTCCCAAAGTTTGGTGAATAACATATGGGACACCCTGTATACGTATATCAAAATGATGGGATGTTTAATTGACCTTTCTAGACTTGTTTTCACTTTCTTTATTTGATCGCGACGTTTCGACCTTGGATCAGGGTAGTAGGTCAACTGCCATCTTTGCAAGAGGCAGAAAGTTGTTTGCCACAATTTAAAACGTCTTGGTAGTTTAAAACTAATTATTCTTCAAATAAGTGATGTTTGGTTATTCCATCTCACAAAATATTCGCATGAGTAGGACCCAGATCCAGGGTCGGAACGTCGCGATCGAATAAAGAAAGTGAAAACAAGTATAGGAAGGTCAATTTTAACCATCCCATCGTATACTTTAACTAGACAGTTCTACACTCTAACTATATCAATATGCATATAGGTAATAAACTTGTTTGGTTGCTTAGCGACCGACTCAATAAGTTGTTACTTGAAGTTCTTATTACAAACCTTTTCTTTCAGAAGAATATCTAGAGCTACTCAGGTCTTCAAGGAGAGTGTCTAATTCAGAGAGGTTGTTGTTTAGGGAAGACGCCATTTTACCACCACCCAGTCCACCTCCAGAGTACGGCGGCTGTAAAATTGAACACAAAAAAGTTAATTAAGAGTGTTAAATTAAGTGCACAGTTAAAATTACATAATTAATCATCATGAACATTTGAACAATACGATGATGCAAATAATTCTACTTATAAAAATATTAAGGTACCTGTTTGTTGGTAGGTACGTAGGAGCATAAATTCAATTCGTACGGAGAATGTTCTTAGGAGAGTAAAACTTTCTCAATGATATTAAAAGACCATTGGAAGGAAAAATTTAACTTCCTAAAATTATGAAAGAAGAAACAAAAACAAAAAAAAAAACAGATTTGGTATAAAGTCTCTTATCTTGTCATTTTCAAAATGCTTACATGATACGCCAATAATTGTTCAATTATTGTTCTTAAATGATCTCCTTTTCACATTATCTACAGATATTCACCAAAACAACTTCGTTTCTTAGTGCAGAACGTCAATAATTGTTAAAAATACGTACAATTCACTTGAGAGTGTCTTAAAACAAAGAAATAAAAACGCTGTAAATCATTACACAACGGTTTATTATTTTTAAAGATCGCTCGTCTACCAAGAACACGGCTTTCCAATTAATAGTACCTACTAACCATATCATCGCCAAAGGTAACAATCAACATTATCATGACAGAAGGTATAACATACTCGTATGTCATGAATCCCAAAGTGAACCGCACTTGCCCTCTTGGGGCTGCAATACGGACCTTTTGCGGTCAACGAAGCCTTTCCTTCTACCACCTTCTAAGGACAGGAGGGGGGAGGGGGTTGAGGGACCATCGGGTCGTAGGCAGTCACGTGTAATCCCAATTAATTTCTCAAACAACTCTCATTTAACCAAGGTTCAGCGTTCAAAGCTCTGGAAAGTCTCATTCGTGAACACTATCCTACAGCGACGAAAAACATCAGAAGGTAATTATATATTCACTAATATTGAATGATTAATCATTCTCATACAAAGCAAACCGTTGGCTTCACAGAGCTCTGGGTAGGCACATCAAATTCTTAAAAAATGTCGATATTTTAAATTAATGGAAAAACAATACCTTAAAATTGAAAGTTTTTGAGCTAGGGCGTTTTGAAAATGTTTTCCCCCACTGACTGACTATAAACAAAATCTTCGGGCACAACTAGACCCTAATTGGAGACAATTTACCAAATTCCATCAAAATCGGACGCTTCATCATACGCCCCCGCCAATGACCTTTTGGCAACCCAACCGCCGCTATCCCTAAATCTTACGTTTCTGATACTAACCGTGGTCGGAGTGGCGCGAAGGGAGGAAGATTTGAGAGGAGTGTTGACTGTAGCATATTCGGTGCTGGCTGGGGGCACTGCCCCTGATCCTCCACGGGACCTCAGCGACCCGTAGCCTCCAGTCCGGCTTCCAGGGCTTATGGAATTCTGCAAGTCGGCCAATAAGGCGTCTGTGGGAAATAAAATAAGAACAAAATTATTAAAGATGAAAACAGCGGATCATTAACAATAGCAGGTGTCTACTGACTAACGAAGCTTTTTCGGTGAGTTATGTATAGCATTTACAAGTCAAATTCACCCTTTTACAAGTCAAATTCACCCTTTACAAATCAAATCCACCCTTTTACAAATCAAATCCACCCTTTTACAAATCAAATCCACCTTTCTAAAAATCAAATCCACCCTTTTACAAATCAATTTCACCCTCTTCGAGTAATGCGAGAAATGAGGCGGTGGCAAATAAATAGGATTAGTGGCATTCCTTTTTCGTGAATTTACCTACCCTAGTATTCCTTCTCTCTGTGTAGTATTCCTTCTGTGTGTTGACGATAACCTTTGTCGACGTTTCTCAGTTGTGGAAGTGAATATTATTTTGGTTCAGTAACCATGTAGATCGACCCAACAAAACGTACTATGTCAATTGATCGGGATCAGGGTCAACTGGAAACAACAACTTCTTCGCCGAGCTTTCGGTAAATTTATTACCTTCTTCTTTGGTTCAGTATCATAATAATTAGACATGAGTCAGTCAGAATCGTTCAGTAGCAGATGCAGCAATGAGAGTGAGGCTTTCCGATTGCGTTCCTCTCGCAGGAATGTACGCCAGAGGGGTAATATTATTACATCGTCATCCGAAGAGGACGAAGTCCTCCTCGAGTTGCAACAGGTCAGCGCCGATACAATAAGATACCTATAGCCCAAAAAAACGTTATTAATACGTTTGATAAACGAGGGTCACAGTATAAAGGATGCTGCCCTGAATGTCAACATCAATTATCACACTCAATGACTGTACCTTGCCTCAAAACCCGAGCGGTGGGGGGGGGGGGTTGTCGAACTAAGAAACTAACGCCTTCAGTTCTATTGGCTATAGAAAACATTGTTGAAGAGAACTCAGCGTACACTCTCAAAGAGATTCAACAAAAATTGTTGTTCTCCAAAGGGCTCAGTGTTGCAGCGTCATCAATTCAAAATGCATTAAGCAATTTGAAAATAAACGTGAAAAGAGGAACTGTAAAGATCGACCGAATGAATTCTGAACAAACGCTGGAGGAAGGAATTCGCCATGACGTTTGATCGCTGGGCACCACAAAACCGATCTCTTGATTTTTACTGATGAAAGCGGTTTTAATCTTCATTTACCTACATAGAAGCCGAGGTCTTTTGTTAACACAAGCATTACTCGAAGAGGGTGAAATTGATTTGTAAAACGGTGGATTTGATTTGTAAAAGGGTGGATTTGATTTATAAAAAGGTGGATTTGACTTTTAAAAGGGTGAATTTGACGTGTAAATGTTATATATAACTATATAATATATAGTTATATATTATATATATATATATAACTATGTTATATATAACTATATAATATAACATATTATGTTATATATAAGTATATATACTTCGAATGAGTAAAACCCTCGGAGAAGTTTTGATGAATGATTACATCGGGAAATGTATAATTGTTTAATGTTTATGAATGACAGTAGACAAGTTGTGGTCATTCTTTGATATGTATGTATAATATCCACTGAAGTCTGCCAAATGGGTGTGGCACTAAGCTTCCAAGTATCCATAACACGACTGTATAGATGATCTGATGCTTGGGGAATCTTTTAAACGTCATTCCCCAAGTACCTATCAAATTGGATGGAAACAGTAGTCGCTTATGCTAGATAGAAAGATTTCATTTGTATATTTAGGTGCAATAACTAGGTATCTACCAATGATCCCGTTGAAATCAAATTCATAGGGCATCAGTTCTATACGCAATAATTTCTTTGAAATCTAATGAAAATTGCGCTAGAATGGTTCAACTTTTTGGTAGTGACTGTTCCCGAAAGTGAAAACATTGCTTCTTGGTAGAGTCGCATTTAAAACATAAATTGGAGGGTTGTAGAAGTGACATAGGGGTCATTTAAGCCTCAAAGTGAACCAAAGATATTGGAAGCATCACCATTGCATACAAATTGTTTCCTTGGAAAATTGGTAATTATATTGGGATTCTCAATAAGAGAAGTATCAGAAAGCAGTGGCAGTTTTATGATAATAGAAATGTCAGTTTTGTTGCAGAGGACAAAGTAGAACGAGGAGCACCCAAATGAGTGAAGGATGCAGACCAGCACCGCCGCTATGTGTTGCGGGTCCTGTATCACCTATGAACGAAGGAGCTCGAAAACAAAATAAAGTTGTCTGACAAGCAGAATGGTCAGCATTAGTAGAATAATACAGATAAAGTAGAATTAATGACTGACGATGGAGAATGATGAACTACTACCGCTTACCGATGAACTACTTACTGCAAAAATCAGAAACTACAGCTTGTATCATAATATGATAATTCGTCCGTTGATGTATCAGATAGGATACAAACATTCCAGGTCGATTTCTCAACATGGACAATTTTAAAACTATAATTTATCAAACATTTCAATACCCCATGTATCAGAAAAGTGGATACAATTTTTGGCGGCTTCTTTTCTGCTACAAATCACTTCACTCCATGCTCAAAGTAGAGGAAAGTAGTCAATTGCTGCTGGGGCAGGATTTGAGTAACATGAGAAAGCTTACAGATCTGTAGGTTAAGTTGTGATTATTTTTTGTTATCTTTCTTTCTTCATCTCAGGTAGGTCGCTCCAAACGTCTGTATCATATTATATGATACAAAATGAGATGAAGGGATAGTCAGTCAATTTTATTTAACTGATTATATAAATTCAAGTTATTCTTTGTGAGGACGCCCTCATGCAACTTCGGAGAGGTTTTTATGTTGATGGAGAAGGGGAGGCTAACTGAACGGGTTTCAGCCGAGCGAACGAGTATGAATGGAATCGTAGCTAGACTTTGTAATCAAGTATGATTCACAGCTCCATGCCCATTCAAAGGTGAAGTCGGACGAACAAAGAGTTCTTTCATTCGATTCAACATAATCGGTAAATGCGATGTATCGAACTGACAATCGATAGCAGATCCGAGAGTCGTTTCCTTCTTGCTCGCCCACAAGCCGCCACAAGTCGTTTCAGTTGCTGTGGGAGGCGACTAAACGGCCAACCGGAATTGGTAATCTTGTCCCCCCCAACAAGGTTCATCAGAGCCATTGGAATTTGAGAAGAATTGAACAGTTCTCAATACGAAACACGAAAAAAAAAAAATTCTCATTTCCCTATCAAAAAGTACTTATAATAAAATCATAACAGGTTGCTTACAGCAGAATAAGTAAAAATTCGTCATTATTTAAATACCACTTAAGTACAATTTTTTTAGAGGTCAATTTCAACTTCAACCGAAAATGATTCTAAAAGTTTCACCAATTCTTTTTTTTTCTTCAAACAGTTCAATATTTTTATTCCATTTTCATACTGAAACGCTTTAATTTAGTAAATGATATCATCAAACGAAAGTTTTCACATTTGATTTTGATTTGCTTAAATATTTCTTCCGTAGCGTGCAAATTTTGTTAGTCTACATTAGAACATTCATACAAATTTTAGGCAGCTAAGACGTACCAAGATTTTTACAGATAGAATCCAAATTAATCTCATTAGATCGCACGGCCTTAGTATTACAACTGAATTTCGGTTTCGTCAATCAACGAAACTTCAGGGAATCCCACTGTGAGAGATACGTTGTGTAGGTAAGTATTAATAGTTAAAAAACTGTAAGTTGGATGGGCAGTATATCTTTCCCACGTAGAATAACATGGACAAATAGAATTAGTTGGTATAAAAATGATTGATTGATTCAACTGAAGTTAAAGTCAGCAGGGTAAAGGGGGTTAACTCGCAAACATGCGATTTTTGGGAAATCGAATTTCAAAGTTTGCTTCAGTGCCCGAAATCGACCTTTTAATTGAAAAAATATTTTTCATGGGGATTCGCTTCTCTGGTAGGTGGGGAATCTACTGCAGGAGTTTTTTTTAGGTACTATATACGTTATTATAACTTTTATCGGATTTGGTTGCACATGACTCCCTTTTCACTCTTAGTTGATATAACGTGATCAGATGACCCTCTATAACTAACGAAAAATATTTCTTGTATGCCCATTAGAAAATGTTTAGGTACCTGCAAACTTTATACCTGAAAGACTAAAGAGTAACTACCTAATTAGATGAGTACGTTATTCTACAAGCGCAACAACACGTACGATTTTTTTTTAACTGTATTATGAACAGTCAGGAGTTTTTATACATAAAATAAGTAAGTAGTGATACGAATGATGAATTTGATGTAAAAAATTGTCTGGAGTTCTTTCTTTTGTGTACTTATTCGCCTTCAGTTGTATCATCAAGCGTATTGGCAGTCCAATTGGACGTTGGAAGTTTGCGATAGAATTGGTGGTAAGCTGGGGATACAAATGGCAGTAGGACTACCAAATCCATCTTCTTTTCGGTAGATATGGGATTTCTGGTACTGTACTTGAGGGGCACAGTCAGCTCTACAAGTCTTCCCTTTCTTAGGAAGCTGACGGACTTAAATTCTTCAGTTTCGTCCAGGGACGTTTTGTAGAGCAGTAAACCAGGCTAATCTCGGTGGAAATGTAGCCATCTCACTTATTTCCAGTGGAAAGGTTTCTGGATGTTATTGATTGTGCGCAGCTGGAGTTGCTTCTAGAACAAACTGGCAAAATCGAAGAAATTGTTCCGATCCACCTCAGTGACAATGAATGGCTTCATCTTACCAGTATTCCTGAACAGAGCCCAGTCGCGTGGATGTTCAATCGGCCATTTGTAATTCTTCTTTTTTCGTTCAATGAAACGGAAACGATGTGAGATGTGTCACATTCCATGTGGGTATGTCCAGGTATGAGGAATTTGTGTTGAATTGGGTGTAGTGATGGAGATTGCTGCAATGCTACCCAGCACATCGCTGCAACATGGCTATTCTTGTTCTGACGAACAAAAAATAAGATTGAAGGCGGCTACCTACTGAAGTTGAAGTTACTGACGACCACTCGATTTATGATCCCCTTTTTACAACAGAATATTGCGAAAAAGGTGTCATCTGCAGAAGTGAATCCACTTGACCCCTTTTTCCCACTGGTATTTCGTAAAATTTTTAGAGTCAAAGGAGTCATTTGCACATGATTGTTTTTACACTCTTGACGAATGCAATTTACTCAGATAACTCCAAACGCCCAGAAGAATAACTACCGAGCACAATTTTATTCGCCCATAGCCCCCTATACCCTTCTGTAGAGAAACAAAATTTGTTTTTAGATAGCATTTAATGCTATCTAACCATGATAAAATCTCATTTTCCCCAAATTTGCACATGACCCCCTTTACTCTGCTGACACAGGAATATAGTAGCTAGTACAGAGCAACATAAATACCACTAACGAATTCATGATCAACACACGATTTTCAAGATCTTGTTGACAAACACCCACACGGTTGAAAAGTAGTTCAAGATCAGTTGATTTTTCGTTTTTTCACTCGTACCTTTGCTCCTACTGATTGAATCGTGATGGAATCAATAAGCACTCAAATGAGCTTCAAAATGAAAATGCCAACGTCGCTACTTGATAAGTCCTTATATAGTTCACTCCTTGATCCGATCTCCACTCCTATGTCCTTGAATCGGTACTAATACAACTTTTAAACAATTTGCATCAACAGGAAACTCAAGTAAGTAGATAACTACTTCTATCGTTCTTTGAGAAAATGCCGCTCTGATGGCAGTTAACATGGGTATCCTTTGTTCATCAGGTACATTCTACTACGCATTCGTACCTTTCCCACGGATAAGGAATGCGTTATTGATTGCTATAAGGAATCTTATCTGCGAACTGCATATTTAGAAAAGAGCTTCTGCGCAACAGCAAGTACGACGTTGACATTACGGAGGCCAGAAATCACCTAGCTAGTGTTAGAATAATAAATATCGAGTAGGTAACTAATATATATAGATTGATTGATACATTGATAATAATTCGATTCAATAAAATCAGTCTAAAGCACAGTATCAAACGTGTCATTTCTCTCACTTTATTAATAATTTTCTCGTTTAAGGGGGTCTCAATCGGTCGCCGTTCATTCCTCGTTCCGGGTTAGTATTTCACAAAATCAAAGGAGCAAAAACTTAAAAAATTGTAAATAAATTTGAAATTTTAGAGGATTTCAGAAATTCATTAGTGTAAGACCCTAGGGAATTGAAAAACTGAAATATTCCCGCTGGAATCATCTAAATCGAACAATAATTGCCCGAGAAAAATGAGAAAACCCGTTGATTCAGTTATGTTTTTCCCATAAAATGTAGCTAAACTTGAAATTTTCAAGGATTTTAGAAATTCATTAGTGCATGGGCCTTGGGAATTGAAAAACTGAAAGATAGCCGCCGGAATCATCAAAATCGAACAATAATTGCGGAAAAACCGTTTATTCAGTGGGTTTTCTTCCCATTTTTCTCTGGCAATGAGGAATTTCACCATGTCGGAATTTCCTATTTTTGACCCCAAAATCGGAATCAGCACCTCGAAAAACCTCCCAAGGAAAACTTTCAGCCCGAACTTCCTAATTTACGAATAAACAAAACAGTGTAGAAAATACGAATGTTTAAAAAAACCGGGAAAATGACGTCATCCTGGAATAGTTCATTTATGGCCGCTTGAAGCGCTGAGATCGAGAAATCCCCAGATGCAAGTATAGTCCCCATATGCGAAATTCCACGAAACAGTAAAGTGCGTTGTAAAGTAAAAAATGTAAAGTTGAGTGCGTCGGTGGTCTAGTGGGCAGTGTACCCGACTGCGGTGATAAGATAAGAACCGTCTTGCGGGGACGCGCGTTCGAATCTGGTCGCTAGCAGAAAGTTTTCTGTCTATTAGACGATCGGCAATCTCTCGTTCCAACCCAGGGCGGTGATGTTTGGGAAGCCATGAGCGAAATCATCAGAACAAATTCTGATCTCCCCTTAGGGAGACAGCTGATGACGTCCGCGACGCCAAGAATGGCAGTCGGACGAAAATTCAACCTGAAATGGTTGCTTACTTTACTTACTTTTACTTACTACAGTAAAGTGCGAAATCGAAAAACTGAAGAAAAAAATAGAAAAAGCAAGATGGGGAAAATTAGGTTTCCCCTGTTTTTGTTTGATAACTTTTCTCTTAGAAAACACGATTTCGTCGTCCCAATGGGCAACACTGGGAGGAGACGGCGATCCGAACAGCCCAATCAGCGAGCGTTCCCGCTTCACGTCCGTTTTCCCGGTTATTTATGAAATCATAAATTTTGATTGTCTCCCAAAAATAACAAGAGACTTATTTTCCGAAATCAGCCCGATTTTCATCTATCCCACACTATTAACTATTCAGGAAAAATGCAAACAGAATTCGGTGAAATTCCTCATTATTGTTTTTGATGATTCCGGCGGCAATATTTCAGTTTTTCAATTCCCTAGTGCCGTGCACTAATGAATTTCTAAAATCCTTTAAAATTGCAAATGTAGATACAACTTTTAACGTTTTTGCGCCTTCAATTTCGCGAAATACTGACCCAGAACGAGGAACGAATTGCTACCGACTGAGACCCCCCCCCCCTTAACTCAGTTATTTTACTAGCTAGCAATAAGAACAATGTTCTCCCATTCCCAGAGTCATTCCTTGGTCCCAGAAAATGGGTTAGCGTAACATTTTTTGGAACGAAAAAAAACTTTATTGTAAAACACCTGAAAATCTATAATCTGACTAATTTTTTTTTTTTTGAAGTTTGAGAAATCCTACAGTTTGAAAGATCTTCATATCATGGTTAAAATGCCTCAATGGGGATCTTTTTGGAAAGCTCTCATTAAGTTATTTCATTTGAAATAAATAAATCAGGATAGGAGTTGCCAATCGTCTCAAATTCGGCTCTCTTTTGATGCCTTCTCCTGCTTTGAAACGAGACGTAAATTTGTTGGAAACAGTCCAAGCCAACACATTTCAAGATCTCAGAATTCTAACATAGTGGTAATTCTAGACAGTAGAGCTTTTGCACTATTAACGTCACATGGACAGGCAGTATTAGGTAGGCGTTATGCTACTAGTTATCCAAGTTGACGAACATCAACATGAATGAGAATTGGCTCACATTCATGTTTAAGGATTTAGCTTTCACTAGGAACTGATTGCTTTCGAGTAAACAGGTAACACTGGTCTAAGAAAAGCCAATACATTGAAAATGTTGACTTGGGTTTTCGAGGTACAGTGAATTTGAGAAATACCAGGTGAACCACAAAAACTCAAGTCTATGAGAAAAAAAATCCAGACTTTGGATTCAGTTTTGCCAAGAACTTAACGAGTTAGTGTCCCAAAGGGACAGAACTATTTACTTTTCGATCAGTGTAATATCAAACCAACCAAATTGTAGCGAATTCGAGCTAGAAGGAGTCTCTGCAGAGCTGTATCACAGTACACCATTCTATCGCACTTCGTCACTTTATAAAACTAACCAAAATTTAGCAAAATTGTGCTGTAAGGAGAACCAACGGAGCTTTGAAAAAATGAATCATAACTTGATACACTTCTACTTTTGTCGGGAAACACCCATATCTAAAGGCCGAGTGGGTTTTACTGCCAGTGATACAATTCGATTAGCCTATTCAAAGTCCGAGAACGGTCAGTAGTGACTACAACGACTTGCCAGCTAACTTTTCGCACCTGTAGGTGTCGGTTGAAGGCCGTAAGGAAGCATCAAATATGGTCTCTTCATCTGGAGGCCAAGGACCTTCACAACTCCCCTTAGACTACGGAGCTGCCACGTACTCTCTGGAACCTCAAAATGTGGGATATCCAAATTTGGGATTTAACGAGCGGATAGAACGCAAAAAATAACTTCCTTGACTTCCTGGGAAACGAGGAAGTTATTGCCAGTCACTTGGACTGCAAAAGAACGCTAGTTGAGGGGGGCAACTCAGCTTCCTTACAATGTAAATAAGTTATGTAAAATGTAATGTTTATTTTATGTCATAAAATAAACATTACATTTTTACATTACATAAATAAAAGTGAATAAATGTAATACCTATTATGTACACTATAATGTCTTACATTTCTAGTCAGTAGTTCTCCAATGAAAGTGACGCGTAGGAAAACCCCGAGCAGGCATTTGTCATCACCAACATAGGTGAAGTGAGGAAGGGAAAGAACACGTCATCTGACGTCACCTTTTTTCCACTCTCCCCTCACCATACTAACTTGAGTATATAAGCCACACTGAGGGGTCTACCTACATGCATTCATACCTCGTCTATCCGACTTATCATTTCTCTTATTACCTACAGCCCCAGTTCTTCCAGGGGAACGGTTTGCCCCATAAAGGCGCCGAACCTCTAGCTCCCCTTAGGGACCTCTTCAGAACAGTAGGCCTGACTAGGTAAATGTTCCGCATCCCGCCGGTGAGTCTGTTATCAGACGCCAAGGTTTGTCAGATAGATCTTGATGCACTCGTCAATACGGTCGGCCGCAAGGCGCCGCAGATGGAGTGCTGAAGCAACAGGCTTTAGGGATCAATCTCTCCGTTGAGTAGGATTCAGGCTAGGAACAATTCAGCGCATCGAGAGGACCATCGCCCGACAACACGCAGAACACTACATACACTAAAGAACAGCTTCTCTTCTAGAGCTGCCTCCCAACAAAGGGATCAAAAGATAAGGGTTCCAGGTTCAGAAACAACGACAAGATCGAAAATTCTTCTCGGGCCTCACAATAGGGGTATTCATAGTCTGGGAGATTCAACGTCGAATCGTCGAATTTGGAGATTCGACGAGAGTCAATGCGCATGCGCTCCGGCTAATTCGACGATTCGATTCAGAGACCAAGGCTTCCTGGAAACTTCATGAAAAATCAGACCATTATTACGATATAGTTTTTCCTGGAACAAAGAGATCCTATGGTATGACCGTGTTAGGGCTCCAATTGATCAGAATGGGACGAGAGCAGGCTAAATGTATGTAGCCGCCCCCCAGATAGTCTAGACCTATCCCGAGTAGGGATCGTCATGCCAAGCACCCTGGAAGAAGAGTGGTGAGGACCCTGGGTTCTCCCTAGATACTTCTTGAAGTTCTTAGGTGTCTTCGATCTTGGATTTTGGTTACCAGTATTCTGTCTCATACCAAAACCAGATGGACGAAAGTATGAAGAATTTGAACATTTTCTTCTCTTTGAAGGGCTCTCTGAATCTGGACTAGAAACAGTATTTTTCTGGTGTAAGCCATTTGTCGAATTCAGGGATGCAACCTTCCCATGGGAGCCAAACTCTAATTTCGAACAATATCTTGTATCGTCAAATCTTCAAACTTTGAGGAAAGAGTAGAATTTATTTCAGTAGCGTAAGAAACATAACTTCTTTAGGTTGGCTGCTCAACACATCGAAAAACTGAAGGGGGGGGGGGGGTGTCATATATACCATAGGTACTCCCGACAGAAGAACTACTCTTCATCTAACTTACAACTCTCGAAGTAAGATTATTGTTGAACTACTTGAATTAGCCACTGGGTGGCAGCACCTTTCAGGCCCTTACTCAACAAAGCTGAAGTTCACCGCTTTTCTTTCAATAAACACATCAACTGGGCGCGTGCGTACCTACTACGTGCGAGGCTTCGCAGGTAGATGGGCGACACAGAACATAGACGGGATGGGGGGGGGGGGAACGAAAACTCCTTGCAATAAACACATCTGTTTACGAGCGAATTCTTCTCACGATCCAATATTTTGGGGTTGAGATTCATCTTGAAATAATTCACGATTGTAATGATTTTCCTCATACCTTTTCGTCGAACTTGACGGGAGAAATTGCTGCATTAAATGCAATAATACAGAAAAATTTTGTCTGTTGTGAAGCTCTTGAGATCGAATCCCAACTTCTGATGATGGAGATGGGATAACTCTTATTCCATTCTCCGGTATTTCATCTTCTTCCAGTTGGTTGTCAGGATCATATATCACTCGCGTGTGAAGAAACAACTGTATTCTACAATAACTTGGTTCAAAACGGATTATAAATCGATTACACAGCTCTATACCGCCGAAACTCCCCTTGCGGTCAGTTCACTGGCTCGTCCTGAACCCAACTGACTATTGAAGAAGTGTCTAAGGAGAACCCAGGGTCCTCACCTCTCTTCTTCCAGGGTGCTTGGCATGACGATCCCTACTTGGGATAGGTCTAGACTATCTGGGGGGCGGCTACATGTACTTAAGCCTTATCTCAAATACTCCCCAAACTCAACCGATTTTCGACAACCTGGACTAGAAAAGCCGCAGTTCCCAGAAAATCACCTTTGCGCCCAGGATTGAACTTGCACATTCCATGAAAATTCAATGGAAAAAGTACCAGAATTTCGTAGTTTTGTACCACGAAAAAGGGCCTTTACCTTGACTAAGGTTTACGAACGGCCACATAAACAAAAATTTTCTGGAAACTTAAATGCAAGGACATTTTGATTTTGGAATCCCCTTAATTCCGCAAAACAGATTACTTTTAGTAGACTCAAAAGCAATTGGGAGAACAAATCTAGCATTAAAAACCACAGAAAACTCCAATTATTGGATTTACATCATAAGATCAACATGAGAGTTGGTGACGTCTGCCTGTCAGTCTTTTGTTGCTACCAGACGTGGAAGACCTGAGTGCTGAGTCTGAGGCAGCAGGTAAGAGCCGTTATAATTATGTTCTATCAAAGCGAAGGAAACTGAAAACTGAAGGGAGGCAACCTGCCAAATGAGCAGAGACTGCCAAGTGGTCACCTGGTGAGGTGCGCCACGCCCCGCTGGCTTGACGGATTCGTCACGGAAGGGTATTTTTGCCATTTTGACGACCACTCGACCGATTTTCTGTTTTAACGTCGTCTGCCTCTTTCGGAGAGGTTTTCTGCCTTGATTCTTAGCTGATTGGGCTAATTTGTACCCTACAGCTGAAGGCCTCTCTACCATCGACTATGAGTGATGCAAGATGATCTCTCGAAATTCATCGAACACTGGAGAGCCTAGTCAACTGAGACAAGTGAGGTTTGTGACAAATTTCGAATTTAATTCAAAATTTCATAATTTGAACGCTCAAACGAAGACCCCAAAGAATTGAATATAGACAATCGGATAAAATAGATTAGGAGTCGGCCAAAAAATGATCAGGAAAGACGAAAAACAAACATTTTAATCAACAATTTGTAAAAACACGTAAACTTTGAAATTGTTGCTCTTTTCTTATTGTTTTTTTAGGTCTTTTTGGTACGTTAGAAATATTCGATTCATTGGACATTTTGATAAGCTGCACTTTTGGATAAGTGGGGCAGTCTAATCATTGGATAGTTCATAACATGTACGAATGTAATATCATAATATTTTGGTACATAGAATATTCTGATACGTTGGCAATTTTGGTTCATAAAACATTATGATAAAATCGACATTAGCCTTAAGAATCAAATTCATGTTCAATCAAAACCAATTTAGATGAACTGCACTTTTTGAACCGCAGGCCATTTTGATACGATGGGCATTTTGATAGAAGTGCAATGTGGTCAGTGAATATTGTGCACTAATGTAAGTTGTCCAAATAAACGCTATGTGAATTTTGCATTTAATTTGATCGCACATTGCACATTTTGATGCATTGGGTACTCCGATTCATTAGACATTTCGATACTTCGAAATTCGATGCACTCTACGAAACGTTGCGTATTTGATTCATTGAAAATTTGAATCATTGATACTTTAGATATTTCAATACGTTGGAAATTTTGATGAATTCAGTATTTCGATTCACTAGACATTATGGTGAGTTGGACATTTCAATTTATTGGATTGCCTCAAGAAGCAAACCCATGTTAACTACAAAACCACTTTCTACTGAGAGGAATCTGATTGATAGAGATAGGAAGTAGATAGACAAAAGACCGTTAGAAATACATAAAAGTAGAATTCAAATGAAAATATAATAGGAAACTGACACTGGGTAGGTTCTAAGCATTGAAATTTTCGATATCAGGAATAAAACTTAGAACAAAAAATTGTTTTTATTTGAGAAACAAGGATTTTTGAAATGTTTTAAAGGATTGTATATTTTAACCTCATTAAATCAGTAATGGCTTCTACACACTTAATATCATTAAAATCCACGGGGGGGGGGGGGGAGGAGAGAGAGAGAGAGAGAGAGAGAGAGAGAAAAAAAAGAGACATCAATAATAAAAGACACACTCTATTCGGTGTGTATAGACACATGCTGAGAAAGAACGAATGTTGTATGTAATTCCGTAACTGTACCTCTCTCGTGAAAATCAAATACAAACAACTGGTGAACAACAAAAGATAGTCAACATGAAGTTTGATCATGAAAGAGAGTCATATTCTTAGATAGGGCGAAAGATAGCTAAACTTAGGTGATAGGTCACGATTTCTTGAGATATCAACTCTCTAACCTCATGTTTTCAGGTGAAATGGAGATCGACGATTTTATTTAGATCAGATTTCAACATCTTGCTTGCATGACAGGCAACCTAAACTTTGAGAGCTTTCCTGGCAAGTACATAATTATAAAACGCGGCAAATTATTACACAATGGTTTATTATTTTTCTACATAGATCACTCGTCTGCAAAGTCACCAACCATCCAAACATGAAGAAAAACATCAATCGCATTTCGGTCAGCTATAACTTGAACGGAGATTAGGCCTCTTTTGCTATTCACACTCGTGTTTCTGATTTATCGTACGTCCAACCCTTAAATTCTCGTGGGGAGCGAACGGTTTTTCCTACAGGGCTCCGCGTGGTCTCAAAAAATTCGAAAAATTCTATACTATCTTAAATTGAAGGAAAAAACATTACCTTTATATCAAAATTTTTTGAGTTAGGGGGTTTTCAAAATTTCAAAATTCATTTTTGAACTCTTAGAAGTGACCTACATCAACCAAAATCTTCGGGGCACAACTAGACCCCAAATGAAGCCTACATACCAAATTTCATCAAAATCGGTCATTGCTAAGTGGGGAAAGTGCCGCGTACGGCGTACAGACGGCCAAATTTTTATTCGATTTTTGGATTCTGCGTACCTTGAAACATAAACCATCAAATTTTGAGGTTTACCGTCAAATTTTTTTTTTCTTGGTCGATTCCAAAGGTTTTTTATTGAAAATAATAAACCAAAAGTGCATAAGGAACCATACCACACCTAAATATACCTTCAAATTAGAACCTTGAGCAAATGGGGTCAGCTCTGCCTTTAGAATGTTGCTATTTGCAACAAAAAAGGTCGAAACACTCCGAACCAACTAATGCCCAATTGTCTTCTTTTGAAACCTTGTCAAACCAATTTATATTTGCAGGGGAAACGTCGTCCAATTGGGTCAAATTTCCCGTTAAAACCACCTATGTAGGGTCAGCTTTGCATTTGGATTGTGGCTACTTCCTACACTCAAGTTGAACCTGTAATTCCAGTTTAAACTAGGGACGATTCTACAATAGGATACAACTTGACTACTAGATTTTAGTAAGTAGATAGTAGTAGTAAGTAAAGTAAACAACCATTTCAGGTTGGATTTTCGTCCGACTGCCATTCCTGGCGTCGAGGATCAGAATTTGTTCTGATGATTTCGCTCATGGCTTCCCATTGCCTCACCGCCCTGAGTTTGGACAAGGGGGAACTGCGGCCGACTTGCCCGAAAATATGCTCCCGAGGCGAGCCCCGAACTCACGGCCCCTGCAACCCTTTTCGTCTCCAGAGACACATGCCGTAGCTCGTCCGCCCTTTTAGTAAGTAGATATTACACAATGTGTAAACATGTAAACATGTGTAAACATGTCATGTTTGATAGACCACTAGGACCGTCTAGGAGACACCACAAAAAGAATCATTTTCATGATAGATTTTGATAAGTAGGTATTACACAGTTTTGTCTGGCTCCAGCCGAAAATTCAGCTAAACAAAATCATTGGGAAATGGACAAAATGTAGACAATTTTGTTACTCAAGATAAATCGAAGGTTCCGTAATAAGGTAGGACCTAATCGGTGCTACACCTTCGAGATGTTGTACAACAACTTTTGATTACACCTCTGATAATGAGTCTGAGCTTGAGGATGCCAATATAATTATGTGCATCCTTGAGCGCAGAATGTGGGTTATTAGCACGAAATGACGCAAAAATATGTCTTTCTCAGAACTGACTGCGAACACGGAGCCAGAATGTTTCCATTGCCAATATAATGGGAGTTGTTGATGGTGGTGTAGGTATATAGAAGTGAGCAGAGAAGAAGCGTGGATGATGTCGTATAGTATACATGGTGGTGTCGGGCCAACTCCCAACTGCCCTTGTGCAAACTGCGATCCGTCCTTGCAAGCGGCCACCTCCACCTTCATGGCCCCAGGTGATGGCGATGCGGTAGACGGATCTTTTATTTATAACGCTGGCCACAATGAGATCGCTCTGTTTACTATGAGACAGCTCGCTGATACATTTCTCCCATGTTTGAATTAGCTGTTTGACCCGTGCGTTCAACAACGTGAAAGTTACCGGTTATATATTTGTTGAGTAACAATCTGTCCCCGAAGTGACGGGAGAAATTAAAGGAAATGAGGAAGGTCAGGTTGATAGGTAATCAGCGATCATGGGCGTATAACGTGTACGAATATGAAATGAAAATTTAAATTTCTATCAAAAATTTAGGAATGTATGAACTACAATTTTGGAAACACCGATCAAATAATGTACACGTACGTACTAATTATATGCACCAACAATACCTATATTATTACCTACACATGAGCGGGATTTCACAATACAGAAATAACCAAAACATACAAAATCACCATAGACCAACTCCAGTTTTACTGATCAATTAGACTAACAAACAACTCCATTAAATTAATAAATGGCATGATTTTCGACCTGATTAGCTTAGAGCTCTTTGAGGAGAATATTAACAATTTTTTATTCTAACGAGCGATAGAGCAACTGGGCAAAAATCTTTAAAATGTGAGAACCGCTTAATTTTGAGAGATATAACTAAGAGCATAAATACTCAGTCTTTTATTATTTTACGATACCATTTCGATAAATATGGTGAGTTATCGTTTTTGATTGAAAACTCTGCAAATTGTTAAAGACCGGTTTAACATTTTTCTGTAGATCACCTGACTTGAATTTCCCCAGTTTTGAAAGATCAAGAGACTTTAATTTCACCCGTTATGAAATTCTATTCAAAGAAACGAAAAAGATCGAATGCGATCAGCTAAAATTTGATTCACTTTCGTCAGCGAACGGTTCATGTGGGATTCACACTCGTGTTTCTGACTGCGTAAACCAACAAATTTTGAGAAGGGTTAAAGAAAATGTTCTTCCTAGAATGCAATCCCTCAATTATATTACTTTTTGAGAGTATAAATTACTAATTTGTACCGTTTTGAAGTTACTAACAATATGTTCTTGACCTTCTAATGCATTCCCATAAACTAAGAACTATTGAAAGTGGAGGTATAACGACCATAAGCAGCAAAAAACTCAGCTTGAGCCACCTAGAAGTGAAAGTCAAAGTGACCATGATTCTAAAAATAACATTGAACTTTTTATACATTACCCACCTATCAATTCATACTAGGTAGGTACCTAATAGACCAAAGCCGTAGAAGGGAACATTGGTAAAAGCTCGTCAACCATAATAATATGTACTTCCCGGAGACTCGATTACAAGAGAAAAAAGTTCATGCTAAACATTTTGCATTCGCTAATTAGTAGACTCGAGGGTAATGTCACCTTTGGGGAGTATGATTGTGTACTTTATGAAGTTTTCATTTTGAAACCCCAAAGGTGACCATTCGGATTTACACGATTGAGACGCATAATAGCCCCAAAACCACATGAAAAACCCGAATCCGAAACCTCGTCATAAGAACGTTTGGCTAAATCGTTGGCCTACGTAGGTACATTTTCATGAGTACCCGTTTAGTTACGGGTGAAGTTGCGTCCGAGTCTACCAATGTAGAGGAATTTTCAAGGTTAAAAACGAAGTTCTCAAATATCAAAATTTCCACTTGTGTTTCACGTTTTAGACCTTCCTGAACAATTTTGGTTCCGAGTCTGTCATAAAAACTCTTGTAACTGTCAAAACTTCAACGTTTTTCACCTATGAATATGGTACCTAGTTGAAGATAGATAGTAGTCTACATCAAACAATCCCTCTCTTCTAAAAAATAACAATGTTCAACTAGTTAAATATCTATCTATCTTTTAATTTGAAAAACATAAAATTAAACTTGCATAATAATTAATACATTAGTGGTCTTAGTAGTCTTAAAAATAACTGACCTAAATAATGTGGTAAAAACCTCAGAATATCTATAAAATATCTATAATTGCTCAGAAAAGATAAGCTTCGAAATAATGAACTTTGTTGTTTATGAAATCTAGTTACGGCTTGATTTAATATTGATTACGTTACATTCTCTTCAATAACATACCTAGCTGGTCCAACGTGAGTAGAGGCTCTTCATACATGATGTACTAATAGAGCACTCACGGAAAATAGAGCACACAGAACAGCGCATACAGGAGAGATATAAAGTCGAGTTCTATGCGGAGGAAGGAATTTCCGCGCTCATCGGAATAGCGGCAACAGACGATGGTTGGCCACGATGTTATGTTTTATCGCGGACACGACCTTTCACTGGTAACCAACACAATGATGGATTCTCAATGCCGCTCCATCACTCCATCAACTTCCCCTCCAGCTGAACTGAACAACAATGGTCGGCGAACTGCGTGACCTAGAGGGCCAAACAAGCACGTCCAGAGTTCTTGGAAGAACTCACCGGAATTCGGAAGGAACATCAGCACAGGTAAGTACGTCCTAATCAACATAATAACGCGAGCAAACAAAGAAGATTCTGCAACACTGATAAGTGATAAGCCAGCATACGGAAGGTTTCATCATAAGTCGATTATGCACCCCCACCAAAAGTAAAGAAGTCTGATATTCGTGAAGAGTGGCCCGAAAATGAAAAGCATCCCCATACAATCCCACGTGAATTCTACCATGAATTCCACTAGTGAGCTGAGTCGTGAAAGATAATTTTTTGAAGTGACAAACCTCCTCCCAGTAGTGTACAGCATAAAGTTAATTGATTTCGTATCAGCTAATTTGAAGTAATCGGTTCAGGGAAGGTTTCACTCATTCTCTGAGCCACGCCCCACGCACGGGTGAACTTCGACATTGCGAAGAAGGTAATGAACACGATACACAATTCCCAATCAAAATCGGCACAAATAAGCTCAAATAGCTTATTTCCTACCGGGGGAATAAACTGTATTACAACTCAAATTTAGTGAATATCGGTTCAGCCGTTTGGCTGTAGACAAACAAGAAAAGTCAGGGTCTGTTCATTCAAAATCTTGTGAGTTTAGGTAGTCACCAGAAATCGATTCTGGAACAAAAATAAGAGGATTCGTCGGTTGCTTCTATCTTCCTAGCGGTGAGGTTATTTTGTTGTATTGAATCACCTTTTTATACCTAACCAAGCAGTTAATTGAATCCAGTTTTTATTTCGCCAAACTAAAGCAGAAAAGTTGAGAAAAGGTACAAACGTCTGCAAAGTGGGCGAGGCACATGGCTTTCTATTCTATACCCCGTTTGTTTAGATGCATAGTAAATTTAATTTCAAAACTTCAATCACATGACGATGGTAGAAAACCACCAGTCTCAACCACACAACCTGTAATAATTTTCTTAGGGGATCTTCTACATGCAAACCGGCCCAATCCCTGGAAATTTCATCAAAACCGGTAACTTCGTATAGTTTTGCCCGTTACAAGGACATCATGACAGACACGGAACCAAAATTGTTCAGGAAGTGGAAATTTTGATTTTGGAGAACTTTTTAAAACCTTGAAAAGTGAAAACAATGCTTTCCTTGGTAGACTCGGAAGCAAAAACGAAGTCCTATCTATATTTGGAATTTTTATCCTCCATATGGACACAGTCCGTGGTGGAGGATGAGTATCTATGGCTATTCTTATTTTAAGGGCGGAATTCATAGACAAGGCTTGCATGTGAGCGAGCACTCAATTATTTGAGTTGAAGGTCAGCCTCGACTCAACAGTCCGTATTCATAGTTGATTGAGACGGCCCACTTAAGTGTTGTGGTCGCCTGAGTGCACACTGAGCCTGAGGGAACGCTCAGGGGCTACTCTACTCATTTTCACCTTAAGTTGGCAGCCTTGGTGGGGATATTTCCGTTTCATGGATATTTTGCGTAAAAAGCACGGGGAAATTTCTCTCTCGTATTCTGCACTGATCGTGAGTTTATATCCTTGTCGCCGGTTCTCTGTGGTTATAACAGTAATGAAAAGTTTCTTATTACATATTGTGGATGTGCATGCTAATTGTGCTAATTGTGCTATGTTAATTTCTCTATTTTGTCCGATTCCCTACAATTAACCATTAGTTTGGAGTTATTAGCAGAGGTGAATCAATCAAATTGAAGTCTGTTCAATTATATGAGGGTGCTGACATATTTTTGAAAATTTGTAACTTGATTTCTATCTCCGCAATTTCATCAGTTGGAATGAATTTGCTGCCATCGGACTCTGAAGAAGGTAAGAAATTATGATTTCCTTAAATTAACAGTAAAAGTATGTATCTATATATAGATACGATACGAAAGAAAGAACCACTATTCAAAGTAATAAACACAAAAAGGCATTTTGGTATCCTTTTTACGAGTGTTCTTAGGCATCATTTAACAAAATCAACCCATTGATTGTTTCAGACAAAATAAACTTCTCCCGGCCGAATGAAGAAGGTCAAGGAAATATACGAATATTTATGACGCTTGGAACCCTTCAAAACCTTTACCTACCTACTTATTTATTTACCTGTGTGAAACAATATGAAGCCCGAAATAAACTCGTACCTATATGGATGTTTTTTTATTCAACTTGTACCTACTTCATTACCAACCCATAGGTATCATTTTCTATCATTTTACTAGATCGTAAAACAAGAATGAGGATTGAGAACGAAGACGAGAATGTTTGAACTTCAAGAAATCTCGGAAGATTTCACCGAGTTCGGGGAGAAAATATTGAAAAGACTGTTATAAGGAAATTCAAGTTTGCGATGATCTTCATTGGATATTTCTCTACCTCAGAGGTCAACTATCGTATGTCCTAAATTCTCGTTTTCGAGATTTTTGTTTTGTATGTGCATTCTTTCTATTGTATTTTGTATTCTATTGTATTGGTAGGCATAAACAGGTTCTACAGAATTAATTTGAGCATAATAAAGTCATCAGAATGGGCCGTAGGGATCAAAATAGGTGTACCCACAACTTCTTTTGGCTCTGCTGTAAGATCGCCAAAATGTCACTTACGATAATCGACCTCTGAGGTACAGATTTTTGACGGAAAAACTTGTCTAATCGCCATATTTTTTTTAGACAAACAAAATAGATAGGTAGTTGACTTGCTGTACACTATTTTCAGTAGGAAAATCTGATAATAACTGTGGCTGAGGGGCACTTAAGGTACCTCCGGCCAGCACTCAGGATTTTGCACCATTGAGTCGAGGGTGGGCCTTAACTCAAAACTGAGTTTGGTTTATGAATACCGTTGAGGGCGCCCTCAGATATCGCACTGAGTGCTCCCTCAGGGCGCCCTCAAATCTTGTCTATGAATACGATTGAGTGCCCGCCAACCCTTATCGATGCATTTGAGGGTGCACTCAGACTCAAGTAATGACTATGAATTCCGCCTTAAGAGTATCTTGA
>CM019182.2:55874669-55921727 GCA_009739505.2 Apolygus lucorum
TTCAACCTTGAAACTGACAACATTGCTTCCGATACCTTGTTACACTCGGAATCAAAATAATTCAAGAAAAAAATTTTCAATTTTTTACACTTTTGAAGTTTTTTATCGCTATTAAATAGCGATAAATTTTGTTTCTTTGAGTTGTAATCAGTTTTGCTTCCTTAGCAACCAGTAATCAAATTTCCATAATATGAAGAAACCCACCATTCTTTATTCCTCCGAATCGAGGGTGAAGCGTGTATTTCTTCCAAATTAACTTGATTATGAGGCTGTGAAGGTAATATAATATATTATGTGTATATAATGTATTATGTATACTACACATTTTATGTGTAGTAGGTAGGTAATACCTATCATGGTTGGTAGTTAAAAAAATTATGACAATGGCAAAGCTGTGATCTTTGCAGACGAGTGATCTACACAGAAAAGTAATAAACCTATGTGAAATAATTTGCATCGTTTTTCCTATTGGTAACATGTCATTATGTTAAGGTTACACGAACGAAATAAAAATTTCGGGTTTATCCTCATCTAGTTCATGGCGTCCAATTCTGAAACTGGAATTAAGTTACCAACCATTTACACAGAGAATTCTTCGTCGTCCTTGTTTAAATCGGTGTTTTTTTTCCGTAGAGGTTGACAATCATAGTCAACTGAGCAAGGTTTTCTTTGTCGGAGAGGGATTCGAAGGCGGCTATCGGTAATCCAAAACGTTTTAAAGATAGTAGTGATTTCAACAGCTCAGACCATTTTAATGTTAAAGTTACCCTTCAGTCAAACCTTTAAAAAGTTGGTTGGACGTTAAGTAGTTAGGGAATTTAACGATCTTTCCAACAATGTCATCAGATTTTGAATTTCTAAAATATAGAGTCATTGGTCTCAAGAGGTCATTGTAGTGTCGTAAGGTAAAAAAAATTAAAATTGACAAAAAAAACTCTTTTGAAGCGGTTTACGGTATTTTTCCAATAATTAGATTGTAATATGCGAGTACCTATCAAATTGTTGAATTCGAAGTCCCTGTGAATTTGATCGTCGGTTTACTAAATAAAAATCCCTTTCACCCCTTTCATTCAATCGCTGCAACCTAAAAAGTCAAGTGTCTATTCTGTTTAATGCCTTCATCCTTCAATAACTTGGAGCTTTTTCGAAGAAGATTGTTAACAAATTTATCAAGATTACAAGCTTCAATTTATAAGGAGAGCTTTTTCGAGCTTTTTCTTTTTTTTATGGAGCTTTTTCGAAGAAGATTGTTAACAAATTTTTCATGATTACAAGCTTCAATTTATAAGGAACCTACTAATATTTCAGATCCAAATGTTTTCTTCGTGTCGCTGCGATTGAGTGAAAGCGGTTTGAGGAGCGAACATAAATCTTCCATCTTCTGCTGGTCAACAACTACCACAATTCGAGTTATTTTAGAATTCAAAGGAACACACTTTCAACTGCATTCCTTTTCACAGATGCATGTTGATAAACTATGAGTTTTATCGTGGGTTTTCAAAGATCTTGGCACTATTTACCTACTAAGATTTTTTCCATCCGATTTCTACGATGCGTGTAAAGGATTCAAGTAATTTAACCGAATTGTTGGCGTCAACAAAGACGGGGGAAAAATAAAAGAAAAAAGTATGCCAAGTGGGTGTGGCACATAGTATTATCGTATCCATAACCCGATTGTACAGATGATCCGATACAAATTAGATAAACTCAAAACATCAATCTCTAAGTGCACTTTCACAAAGCATCAGACGGAAAAGTTATGGCTGTAACAAGGAAATACACGTTTGCGCATGTGCAGAAGCTACTATCAATCTGGAGCCAATGATCTTCGTAGGGGACCATCTACACGCCAACCCACATAATCCCCGAAAATTTCATCGAAATCGGGTGAAAAATGTGGAAGTTTGGCTATGGCAAGAATTTCACGTTTGCGCATGCGCGGCGGCTACTATCAGTCCGGGGGTGATGATTTTCATAGAGTACCATTTAAACGCCAATACTCAAAGTCCCTGAAAATCTCATCGAAATCGGATGAGAAATGTAGAAGTTATGGCTGTGGCAAGGATTTCATGACAGATAGACACGGAACCAAAATTGTTCAGAAAGGTCTGAAACATAAAACGCGAGTGGAAATTCTGATTTTGGAGAACTTTTTTTTCAACCTCGAAAAGTGAAAACAAAGCTTCCGCTACCTTGGTAAACTCGAAAACAAAAGAAAGAAAATTCGTTCAAAAAAAAATCGTCCCCTTACACACCGAACTGAGATCCCTGCGCCTTCGGGCTCTTTGAACTCGGTCAAAAATTCGAAAAGTGATCTAAGGGCCGTTTTCACCAACAATCCATTAACTCCGTTCGACGAAAACTTCGTTTAAAGTAAACTGAGATTGATCTCCAGTCAAAATTTGTTTCGGTTTCACCAAGTTGAACGAGTTCTCAGGAATCGCGTTTTCGTTGATCTCTGGTAAACTTCTTCTTCGCCATCGAAGCATCGAAAGTCAGTCGTAAAACACTCATCTGGAAGGCAGTGAATTGGTGATACGAGAGATAACGAAATTGTTTTGTGACAGTTTTCCCACAGAATCACTTTTTCGTTAGTTTTGACTTCATTCAATCAGTGATATTTCATCAATCCGTCAACTATCCTCTTTCAGCGCTATAATTTGTGTTGTTCATAAGTTCATTATGATTGTTGGAGTTCAGATTTTCGATTGGACGTCTACCTACTTCATCAACGTGAGTACCTTTACCTACTTTTATCTGGTGATTCCCTCTTCCAGGCTCTCCTACAAATTGTGCCTTATTGCCTGACTCCTAAACCATATGGGTTTTCTTGACATGAAGAATGAAATTCATCATATTTGTTCAGAAAAGACGTCATTGACACACAGTTCGTAGCCTGTTATCCGGAATCTTAAACAAAAATTTGCATCCGCACATTATTAGGCAGTTAGCTATGTCTACTAGCTCAGAGTAGTTGAACGTACCGGTGAGTAGGTACCTCTCACCGAAAAATAACAATGGCGTCCACGTCCATCGCTTGAAAACGAAGATCAAACCGATTAACCAGCCAAAATTGAGCGATCAGCGCCAAACGCCGGATGAACCGAGGATGGCGTTGATCGCCTCTGGTGAAATCCATTTTCTCGGTTCAGTAGTTGAATCGGCCCTCGAACTCCGATCAAAATGTTGGTGAAAACGGCCCTAATAGACGGATTTTGCTCAAATTCGGAGGACAGTTTAGGGCCAGGCTGAAGGAGGGTGTTCGTTATGAAATCAATAACGATCCGGTCAGTAAGGGCCACGGTACATTTGGAAAAAAAATAATAATATAATTTAATCCCATCACATTATTATGTTATAATCAGGTACGACATTTTGAATCGTGTTAATATTTGTCAACTCAGAAGACCATCAACATGGTCGAACAAATCAATTCTTAAGAAAATTTTCCTATACTATCCAGTGCCCCAGAAGCCCAACCAACGTTACAGACTAAACTGCTACCTTATAAACCATACCTACAGTCGTGGGGTTCACAATCAAGTTTACTTTGGTAGAAACTACCAACCGGAAAATTATTATCCGAGAGCTATGGGTGCAAAATCTGCTTAGTGGAAGTGAACGATAGCTTCCTCGTATCAAACTTCATAGAGATGATCCGATGGAAAAGGTAACAGAAATATAATCAAAAGTACGATATTTAAGTCCGAGTGAAATCAGACATGAAGTTAGAAGAATACTCAAGCACAGAGGCTTTAGGGATGAGCAGATAACAACGGAATTCATGTGAGACCTTATAGAGTCACAACCATACCTGAGCATTTCACCAACTTCAGGAGAAGTTATACTTGTTAAAAGATTAAGCATTTTCCCTGAAAATTTATTCGATATTCCGGCGGCAACTTTGTGTTGTTTTGTTCGTTTCAAGGATTTGCAGGCCCTCAGAACGACTGACAGGCACAAGAAAATAAACAAAAATGTTTAAGAAGGTCTATAACAAGGAAATTTTGATTTGGAGGTAATGTTATTTTCATCTTCAAAAACGTATCAATGCTTCCACTCCCTTGGAAACAAAATTCAAAAGCTACCAACCTATTCACAATTTTATCACCCTCTAAACACAAATCAAGTATGGTTTTGGTACCGTTAAATACCTCACCTAAAGAAGCGTCCACTGAAATGTAAGCGTCAGCATTAGGTATATCCTAATTACATTAATTTATCCATTAACCATCTTAATTAAAGGGCAAGTTTAAGTAAATACCGTACTAATAATTTCCGGCTGAGTTTGATGACGCGGTAATTCCTGCCTTACATGCATTTTCGTGTTTACTGAGAGCACAGTTAAATTGATTATAATAATTGAGTGGCGCCTCCATCTGAAAGTCGTGGGATCTCTCTCAAACGAGAGCATGGTCGATTATTCAAATTTCGGAAGGAGTTTTTCTTCAAGATTATCCTCAAACGAGTTTGGTGAAAAAACAAGTTGATCGAGGGACCGGTTTTCAAGAGCGAAATTCGAGTTGCACTTGCGAATGGAACTATTTCCAGGATTTAGTGTATGGTACGATATTGGAAGGTGTATTTTGAGGTAATCAGATAGTAAAATTTTGGTTTTCTGAAAAATGGAAATCGACCGAATTTTATCGGAGAATTAAGTAGATAAATGGCTAGATTTTTTTGCACCACTTGGTTCGAGGTTCTGTAACTTAAAATTGCAAAATTCGCTCAATTTACAGAGTAGGTAATTTACAGAGCAGCTTCTGCACCAAGAATAACATGGACATACCTGTCGATTTCAAATTGATCAAGGCAACAACAAACCACTCAATATGCAAATAAATTACTTGAATTTTATAAACATCATCATGACAGAGTATTTTACCCCATTTAGGTATATCAATTTTTCAGAAAATGTTTTGTAGCTCTTACAAATCGGATTGTCGTGAAACTCATCAACGATCATTCTGGAACCTACTTCAAACTACCCCCCAAAATTCGAACGAAATGTATTCATTACATCGTGATGCTGAAAATTGTTTCAAAACTGTTTATTATTTTGCTACCTCATAAGGACCAGAGGGAGGTGGAAGGGAAGCGATTTGGATCCTCAGGGCAAGGCTAGAGGGACCCACACAATAATCTCGCATTTAACAATTAGGTATTATTGATCGTCTGGGTGGTAACATTCGTTCCTTAAAATTCAACAGATCTTAGATTGATGAAAATATGTCATGGAACATTCATTATAATTAGGTAATCAGTTATCTTCATTAAGCGAACAATTGGTCCCACAAAGCCCCAAATGGTGTCAAAAATTTAGAAAGTTTAAAAAATGTTTAATTAATGAAAAAAAGCCTGTTTTTTGAAAGTTTTTGATCTAGGGCGTTTGGATAATACTTTTCCCCACTTTTTATCCCTTAGGTAGATGCGATTGACAATAATCAAAATCTTCGGGGCACAACTAGATCCCAAATGGACCCTTGAAACCTACCAAATTTCATCAAAATAAGCATGCTTGGCGAACCTATGGGGTACGGTGTATGGACGTAAAAATGTGCTCTCGATTTTTGGATTCTACAGACTTTGAAACGTAAACTATCAAATTTTGAGAGGGTTTACAAATTTGTTTGCTCGATTCCAAGGTTCATTATTGAAAATTATAACCTTGAATCGAGGTTTGTGCGTGAGCACTTCATCAAAAACTTGCAAACGCAGTGACCATGCGGACAAATCAGTCAGCGTATAGTAGGTAGAAATCACATTTGAGTTTCTTGTTTAATGAATTATTTCAGAAAAATTATTTAATTGGATAACGAGATCGTATCGAACACGTAGGACGGATGCATTTCACGCTTTCTGTCACTCTGTCCACTGATAAAACTTCAATCAAGAATCCAGATGAGTATCGAACTGTTCAAGAAAGAAAAGAAAGTTGGTACAAAAGATATTGGGAACATTGAAGCTCTCAAATTCATTCATGATATTTCACTCAAATGGCTATAAATACATAAATCATTCAATAATAAGTAATAACTTCCGATTTTATGATCAGTACGGTGATGCCATGAATACTGTATGAGTAAAGATGAACAGGTTGAATTCATACCATAATGAACTTGTTGCATGAATCTCTTCTCTTCTTGAATGCCTAACAGGATACATTACGTCATGAGAAGGAATTAGGAACGTAGGAATTCACATCTTCCATAAGGTATTTTCAAAGGAGAACTGCCTCTCTTACCCTCAAGTTATCTCTCCTAGAAATCAGTAGCGTCAGAAACACAACCCAGACAGAGTGCATCATTATAAGCGTAACTTCAGAGACTAAAGTAGCATGCCCGCGACGGAAAATAGCCTATTTGTTCAAATTAATTTACAACTACTCAACCCGTTTTCTTGAGCAATCCAAGTTCAACTCATCATTTCCGAACATTTCATTAAATTTTACTTCCCCAAATTCTCCATAATGTACTCAAGTAACGTTGTGTAAAGGAAGTTCTGGAAAATAATAGGAAAATTGGTATGGAAATCTAAGTTTATGTCCAAAATACGGAAAATTAGGACCACTAGGAGTATTCAATTATACTTTTTCAACCAAATTAGGTAGTTACTTATCAGTTTATTAAAAATATCCTAGTTCTAAATAAGGTGAAGCGGCCTCGAAATTATCACTTTAGTAGGTTTTTATCCAGTTTTCTAAAAATACCTAGGAATGGGTGCCTCTGTCAGAACGAACCATCGCACGTGGGAGAACGAGCAACAGGTAGCAAGACTACGGGAAGATCCGATGTTACCACGTGGTGCAATAATAATAATTTAGTGATCATGAACACAAAATATAATGAAACATTAATTAAGCATGAACAAGGCCTCACTACTCACAAAATTATCATATTACAGAGTAGTAAGGTGTTTTTTAGGAGTCGATTGTGGGCGGATTTTAATGGAATGATGCTTGTGTTGTTTTACGAATTACCTAGTTCAAATTTTTCAGGATCATGTTTACACGACAGTTAAGAAAGAAAGGAAAAAGGAGGAAAAGTCAAGAATCACGCCATCAAGTTGACTGTTTTCTAGCTCAAAATATAGTTTGCACTTGTTTTTTGTTGTTTTTCCAAAGGGCAGGTAGGTAGCCCATTTTTCAAAACAACATGGAGCAATTATAGGATGATAAGTATATAGACTAGGTAGAGCTTAAAAGATGTTTGTCGTGGGGTAGAATAATCATATTGTACCAACTAACAGATTAGATTGCAATCCCTCATGAGAAACCAAGATCCATCTTTGCTCGTACAGATCTATCAAACCGATCTGGTATTGTGAAGGTATTCTCATGGAGTAGGGAAGACTATGTAAACAAATCGACATGAAGAAATTATAGGTTGGATCATGGTTTATCTTGAAGAATCTCGAGAAGATTACAAGATTATTTCAAATCGGGATAACTATGACTTGTTGTATATAACTATTTATCATTGTTATCTCTGGTATCACAAGACTTACTCAGTTGGTTTTCCCAAGACGTTGAATACACTCTATTCATCGAAGATGCCCTCCTGGGAGGCGGAACTGGAGAAGTAGACACCATATTGACCGGTTCTTATTTCGAAAATCAACTTTCAAAAATAATCTAAATCGAAAACTCGACCCAAACTGTTTAGATTTCGTATTTTTTCGCGGTGACACGGGGGGTCCAGAGGCAGGACGCGGGAGACCACCTCTCTCTAATAATACCTTGAGTACTGGCGAAGTCAAAACTCCCACCACTCGCGCTGCTCGCCGCCTCTCCCAAGCGACACTCTCACTCGGACAGGCTCTCAGAGAATCTTAGTTATCTTTTCAGTGTGATGAACCGGCGAAAGTGGTAAAAAGAAGAAACAATCTCATAGGTTCAGTCACGAAGTCGCCGTTAATCATTCCAGAAAATGGTGGATGGACAAAGGGAGTTTCACAAACACAGGAAGGAAAGCTACAGACATAGCTATAGCTGCACTTCTCATCCTGATAAAAATCACTAACAGTTATGTCAAGCCGTAGCAGAACCTTCAACCCTAACATACATAGGAAAGAGACAGATGGAAGAAAAATTCTACGGATTTGATGTCTAATCGGTAACCTCTGTCAGAAACTCGAGTCGAAAAAAGTAGTCAAGTGCTTTCAATTGAAAACTCATAGATGCTGTTGTGCAAGTGCACAGGATCAACTGACGAGATGATCAACAGCAAGTTAAGCGCAACTGGGCAAAGTATGGCCCAACTGGCAAGCACTGGCCAACTTTAATCCAAGTTTCCTTTTAAATAGTAACGTACGAAAATATAAGCCACCAAATATAAGCTAAGTCACCTAGTTAACATGAAGATAAATCGAGCGTAAATCTTCAAAATCATGTACGTTCCATTTTCGAAAAATGTACAAAACGTGAACCCTAGTTACCTGAAAAATTCAACATTTTCCTAGGATTTATTAGGATCATCATTGATTTAACTATCGAAATATTGGGGGTTGAACGCCATCTTAGAGAGATTAAGTCACTTGGTCATCATTTAGGGATTTAGTCACTTTGAAAATGAACGGTTTTGCAGGTTCACTATCAAAATACAAGAAAAAGCCTGAACCCAGCAGCACTGAACGGTGAGTACGGTCCGGTCCAAAGTTGATGGTGCCAGAACATGTTGGTGCCTTCAAGACAATGAAATTCATGAGCCAAGGTTAACCTTAGTAGATTTATGCAGCTCTCTGAATCTGCTTCTCAAGAATGATCATGAAGATCCTTCGAAAGAAAAACAAACCAAAGACATTACAACATCCTTGATTACTTATTGACTTATAGCCGAAGCAACAAACAGCATACTCTGACATCAAAAATAAGTATTAGATATATTTTATTGTCAAAAGAACACTTAGGTAAATGTGATTAGCCTCCAATCAAGGCTTGGTGACATCAGAAATTGTTACTGATCACGAACATCAAAATTTGGTCAGAACTGGATGGCTCTTTTGACAGAATTCAATACAACATGCTATCAAAAACAATAAAAGTAAAACCTAAAGGACAAGGAATAGTATTCTATAATAATGCTGAACAAATTCAGCAGATTAGCATTCTTAGGCCACTCTCGTAAATCACTCATATTGGAATCCTTTACTTTCATTTCAACGAAGTTTTTTTTGCACTTGCCACAGGAAGACTTTATCTTCTCAGAGTTTCCAGAGATGAAACCAGCAACTTACCTGTAAATAAAAGAAACATATTGTTACCAGAGATATCGATGAACATGAAGGCATTATTGTATAGTTTGTATCAATTGCGAATCGGTCCCCCAACCTTTTGAAGGCAACGGTCCTTCAGAACAACTCGTTCCGCGAAAGCGGACAAAAAAGTTAAAAATCAAGAAGAGATTGATCACCAATCACAAACTATCTTTTCATTATTTCCGACATTTTGATTTTCAAGTAATCGTCCAATTCAATCGAAGTTAAGTACCTGAAAAATCTATTGGATTTTGTTCAATATTGACTGAGTTTTGGTGACCACAAAACATGAAAAACGAAAAATTTTAATCTTTCTCCAAGGGATGAAATAATGCTGCGATGAGAATTGAACTTAATAATAATGATAGCAATGCGCTTTGAACACCCCAGTGAACATCTGTCTCGCAACCTGAGGCAGAACTGGTGAAGAATTCTTTCAACTGATTCTTTGCAGTATTAATTTGTTTGTGGTCAAGGAATTGACCAAAGACGGCAAGGTCTGGCACGCAAAATGGAAGTAAAATGTTAAGTACTGAGGAAGTAAAATATGTTCAATTCTACGTACAAATTCGATTTAGAAAAGTTATTGACATTTTATGACCTTATTTTTGCACATAAGCGAAAAAAGCGTTAAGGGTTGGTTTTCTGATGATTTCCGCTTACAACCGAGTCGTTGCGAGGGAAATGAAACTTCTTTAGTTTTAAACGGACAGAAATTGTTCACCATTCGTTGGAAAGCTCTCGACTTATAACTCATTTCTTTCGTACTTGTTCTTGGTATTTAAGTCGAAATTTTATATTTATTAATGTTATTAATGGATGTTGTAAACAATGCCACTTGGGAATTAAAGACATAAAATGTCCCAATATGTTGCTGACACGTATGCAAGCGTTTTTGGTTTATTATTTTCAATAGTAAGCCTTTGGAATCGATCAAGAAAAAAAATTGTACCCCCCCCCTCCCCCATCAAAATTTGAAATGTTTTACGTTTCAAGGTACGTAGAATCCGAAAATCGAATAAAAAAATGTTCTGTCCGTCCGTCGTACGCGGTACTTTCCTTAGCAACCATGGACCGATTTGGTTCAAATTTAGTATATGGGATCCATTTGGGGTCTAGTTGTGCCGCGAAGCCTTTGGTTGATATCAGTCACTTCTAAGGGGTGAAAATTAAGGGTTGAAATTGTCAAGAGTGCCCTAGCTCGAAAACTCTCGAAGGTATCGTTTTTTCACCGATTTTAAATAGTATCGAATTTTTAAAAAATTTTGAGACCACCCGGAGCTTTGCAGGACAAAACGTTCGCTCCCTAAGCTGCCGTGTGAAGGAAGAACGATTCAACTCGAAAATAGTCGAAAATGGGGGTTTTACGTATCCCCTCTAATTCCCCCTCCCCCCAGCTTTCCGATGAACGAGTCAAAATTTCGAAATTCACCCCGGAAGGGGTTGAAATCGTTAGGGGTGTAATTTGAAAATTGCCTAATTTTAAGCAAAACGTCTCAACTCCATGCTTTTTAGGAAAAACATCTCAACTCCTCGATTAAAACGCCCTAACTAGCTGAGTTTGCTATTTGTTTGTGGAGAAAAAAAGACTCAACTAGCTGAAATCGCCGTTGAGTTGTTTTTTACACATTGTTGGCTTCAAGATCGGGTTGAGGCGTCTCGTACGGTTGTCGATATTTGACTCAAATGATACGAATCGATTGAAGGTACGTGTGTAAAGAGGAATAATTGTACCAGTCGATTAAGTTGAACAACATAATAATATTATGTTGTTCCTCATACAACATAATAATATTATAATATAATATTATTGGAACAACATATATATATATTATATATATATATATATATGTATATTATATATTATTATTATATATGTATATTATGTGTTATATATATATGTATATTATTATATATACTCATACAACATATTATGTATATATGTATATTATTATATATACTCATACAACATATTATGTTGTATATTATGAGGTCATGTATTATGAGGTCTGAAAAAAAAGGGGTCACGGGAGTGATCTGGAGTGAATTTATGGCGAGTTTTCCAGAAAAACTTTGAAGCTGATTTCTGGGATTTCGAAAATTTCGAGTTGAGTCGTTCTTCCTTCACACGGCAGTACGAGTACTTAAGGGTTTTCCTTCGATACAACAGAATCACGAGTGTGAATCACCAAAGAGGTCTAATCTCCGTTCAAATTGTATCTAAACAAAATGCGATCGCTGTTCATTTTTTCGATTTGCATTCAGTTTTGCTTTCTGAGCAACCAGTAATCATACATCCATATGAAGCTCCCTATTTCTCGAATCGAGTGTGAAGCGTTTAGTTATTTCTAATAAACTTGATAGTGAAGATCTGAAGGCAGTATGGTGTAATAGGTAGTGACCAATGATTGGTAGGTAAAAAAAAAGTTAGTAGGAAAAAAAATCAAAACGCTGCAAATTATTGCCCAAAGGTTTATTAAATCTGTAAAGACCACTGGATTTCCATCAATAGCACCTACCAAAATCTGTATTCTCCCTTGACCTTCCCTATCAAATTTCAGCTTCCTGCTTTCAATAGGATTGAAAATGGCTTGATCTCCCAGGCGTCTTCAGCATTCGAGCTCCGAAGCCATTTTCAATCCTATTGAACGCAGGAAGCTGAAATTTGAGAGGGAGGGTCAAGGGAGAATACAGATGGTTTTAGGAGCTATTGATGGAAATACAGTGATCTACACAGAAGCGTTTTCCTTGTAGATAGAAGATTGGATAATGTAAAAGTACAATGATTGATCCATTGCAGTAAAAACTTGGTTTGAAACAAGGAAACTTGGATGTTTGCAAAGAAAGATTTGCGAATTTGCCAATTGAACATAGCAAAACATGATAAAGAATGAAACAGTCTTGACGGGATGAATTTGTACGGTCGTTAGTCTAGGATATGACTCACGACCCTCAAGAGAAGACACAAGGGTGCGTTACAGGCGCATAGCTGCCTGCTGACGTCAGCAGGTCCCCGACCTCCCTCACAGGCCCATCTCTTATGTCAGCTCCCCGTTCTTGAGTCGTTACTCAACTTAACGTCGTTCGCATATTAAAAATTTTCGCCTAATGGAGGGGAGATTTCGATCTCAGCCGCCCTGCCAAAGTCAGCGAGGCGCGTCCGCGTCGCTAAATGAACTGACCTAATTTCTTCGGTATTTTTCCTCTCCATTGAGCCCTGTTTGCTCGTCGTGCTCCATTGAGTTATTGATGATGTTCTAATTCGGAATGGTATCGAGCTCCTATATGAGGTTCATGGAATGCTCCCTGATTGTCGGTGAGATACCAAGATTTTCAAAACAACTTTAATACAAGTAGAACTATCTATTCAGAGATATACGTGAGATACCAGTATACCAACAGGAGCATCTAGAACGCGGCCCGCAGGTGCTGCACGCGCTTCCTAGCGACACTACGGCGAATCTCTCAATTATCTAATTAATGCTCTCTGATGACTAGACGTAGGTTTCATGCTGGAGCTAGTTCTCCCTGGCCCCACGAGGAGCGCAGGATAATTGGGATGACCCATGTTACCGATAATTGGAGCAAAGATAATGAAAAACAAAGACGAACTAATAATGAAATGAAAATTTCATTTAATTAAATAACGAAAAACAACGAATATGAAAATAATGAAAATTGGAAATTTAACGCTTTTTTCAACGGTGCGTTATTGAAGGAAGGCCATTTTAGTTTAGTCAAGTCGATAACACGACTCGAAAAAAATTCGTTGCATTCTCGCTAGGAAGCGCACGCAATTCCTGCGGGCCGCGTTCTAGATGCTCTTTATACCAACCATACCATAGTACCAAGCAACAATTACCACGGGCTGGGTGGTCACCAATCTGGAATTTACAAGTTGGTGGTAGGTACCTGGTTTTGAATGTTGAGGGTTTAGAATATTATCATGAGAGAACTGTTGAACTGTAATTTTTACAGTGAGAATTAGTAGCTCAAACCGAGAATGAAACAAGGATGCAAACCATATTAGAGCGAGGTCGTTCCATTACAACATTATTTACTTTTAAAAAAGTGTCCACAGAACGCTCGAAATAATCAACACTGAAAAATATATTTCGACTACAACCTACGGTGAACAAACAAGAGATAATTCAATATTTTGGTACCTCACCACGAAAGGTGGGTCCTTGTAGTAGGCAAAAGAACGAAAACCCACGGCAAATGATTACACAACGGTTTATTATTTTTTCCGTAAAGATCGCCCGTCTGCGAAAGATGGCATTTGATCAACTGAAATTATCCTCATTTCATCAGTGATCGGTCTTATGCGGTTGACACTCGTGTTTCTGACTCAATATTCGTCCAATCTACGGAGCAACGGAGACAAGAACCATAGATGGATTTACACAGGACGCCCAACGGCTGGAAGAAGTATCCACGTGTACTGGCAAGATCTAATTCACAACTATTCGCTCTTTCCCTATTTCTAGAGTCGAATGATACCACTCAGAGCTCTGAGACCAAACCGTTCGCTAATGAGGATAAATGATAACTGTTATTATTCTTGTTCCATGACTTTTTTTATCAATTTAAAATAGCGATTAAGTAATTTTTAGAAACGAAGGAAATCACTCACACAATAAACTATCGTTAAATGAGTAATTAATGTGAATTTATTACATTAATGAATTTCTCATTATTTATTATGTACATTATCTCATCCAGGCCCACAACCAGGCCTTAGGAGGGGTCGGATGAAGCATTGTTCTACGCAAACGGATAATCTTTAAATGTAAATAATAAACCCTAGTGTAACAATTTGCAGCGTTCATAACATTTTAAAACTAAAATCAATGTTGTCACTTTTCAAGCATAGATTCAACAGCATTATGAAGGTATTTTGGTATGAAAATGGGATCACCACTGATAACGTGGATGTGGATGTGCACCAGTTGCGGCTCCTGCCCCGAAACTTAGGGGGTGCACAGAGATCAGGAATCTATCTCTAAGGAGAAGGGACAGAATAGGTGATTTTCTCTGCCAAATAGAAATTTCAACGACATGTAAATGGGATAAATCTTGGTAACTTTTTCATCTTAAAATTGCAAACGGTACTAAATACGTAGTAAATAGACACTAAACATGTTCTCTAGTGGTTAACAGAAATTCTGAAATACTTAATCATCAAAGGTCGAAACCCAAGAAATTCATCCATCTAATTGCAATAGCTGAAATGTATATTTGCCCGTTACGATTCAAAACATCGTCCGATTCGGAAGAAAAATTAACGAGCCCCTTGAAAACTCCGAGATTCGAAGAATCTTCCCTCTCATCATGCCCACGCACGGCTAGCTCGAAAACAACACGGAACTTGATACAATCAATGATTCGGGATAAAAAATGTACCTATTTTTCTTAACCATTTCGTTTTTTTCTCTTTTTTTGTATCAGATTATGACGATGTGCACTGTCGAGTTGTTGCATTATATTTTGACGACCCAATATACGCAAATCTACCAGAGCGTTCTTATGGGAGACAGCCTAAGCGTTTTTCAATTTTTCGGCTAAATGGGAGATCACTTATGCCGTCTTTAACTCAAATCTCATTTCGGTTGGTAGAAAAAAGTATTCAAGCAAAGCAAAATTATCAGTTAGTCACTTCACCCCTGCAAAGCCAATCTACCTTCTTATAATAGTCGACATTAAAACTTACGGTACGAATCTGCACGGTTTTTTTCAACGTCTGCTGGTGTCCAAGGAGAGACAAGAAAGGGCGGCCAGTTTCTCGAATTTCGCACTTTTCCACAATCGACAAACGCAAATAGTTTACTTTACTTTAATGTAAACTACTCATCGTACCTACAACACTCCTAAGTAATCATAATACTTTGAACAAAACGGTGTGTACCGAAACGGTAGTCAACCGAAAACGTAAAACGGAATTCCCATCAGGTTTGTTTGTTTAGGTACTTATTTCTCTATAAGGAAATCCGGATTGCAGAGCTCTCTGACGGGGGAGCAACGAACCAATTCTGCTCAAGCCGACAAAATGTCCTGCTCTCTGATTGGTCAATCTCACGTGCCTGCCTCCCTCGAAAGATGTCAAGATGACGTCACTTTCCCCCGAAACTGTGCAGAGGAAAGGTGATGCTCCAAACGGGTGTGATTGGTCAGAAAAGAGGGAGCTCCCCGCCACAGTTTTCGCGCGTAGATTCAACTAGCACAGTACCTACGATCGAGTCTTCTGTCACTAGCCAACTTACTCTTCAAACGAAGAGGAACGAACTTTGAATTTTTTTTTTTTATTGGCTGGGGGTGCACATGCGCCTATGCTCCTATCAGTCCCCCCGCCCCTGATGTGCACATTACTACACTATGGTTCATTACTTAACCACATACAACGCCTTCTTGATGAGTATCGACGTTGGTACCAGGAAATCATTTTCCTCGTCATCCTGGAAGCCTTGTTCTACGCAAACGGATAATCTTCACATGTAAATAATAAACCCTAGTGTAACAATATGCAGCGTTCATAACATTTAAAACTAAAGTCAATGTTGTCACTTTTCAAGCACAGATTCAACAGCATTATGAAGGTATTTTGGTATGAAAATGGGATCACCACTGATAACGTGGGTGTGGATGTGCACATTACTACACTATGGTTCATTACTTAACCATGTACAACGCCTTCTTGGTGAGTATCGATGTTGGTACCAGGAAATCATCTTCCTCGTCATCGAAATTGTATTTTCTCTTCAAACCAGCACCAGTTACGTGAGTACAAACGCTACATGTTATTATGTAGTACTTACCTAGTTATTGTTCAAGTATCCATCCTACTCTGGCTAGAAAGTTTACTAGCCTTTAAACGCTCATTCACGTAAATGAATCACCAATTAGCAGTAATAGTGGGTCAGCGGCAAAGACAACGTACAGTATATTTAAATGCAGGTATGACCGGATGAATGGCATTTATTTCATTATTATTTGACGAGATGAGAAGAAAAATGTAAGATGGGCGGGAGAGCAAGGTCAACCGGAACGTGTGGGAGGCCGCGCAATCGGAGGATGGGGATCAAGATTTACCGACAATGATGAAGATTCAAGAGATGGGATATTAATTATAAAATATTAATATTTGACGAGTTAACATGCTGATACAGTGCAGATTTAGGTACGTTCCTACCCTGTTGTTGAGGCAGTAGTTGATGTCAAACCAACCTAGATCCTAGGTACATAATATACACAGTTCAACGAACATTTTCTGTTGAAGCACTTGTTCTTGATTCGTTTCTAAACCAGCATCCCAAACATGTTGTTTTATTCGGTTTGGTTCTAGAATAACGTCACCAGTAACAGACAAGGGTCCAGAAATAGACAATCACACGTTTATTCCGAAATACTGGTAATAAGCCTTTTGGCGGACAAAACTGATGATGCTGAGGTATGGTATGCTGCTGCTGATACTGCTGGTTTGAGTATGGTAGTCTTCTAGTGTCTCCACAGTGAATTTCTTGAGCCAGTTTGTATTTACAAGGCAATAGTGGAAGGTAAGGCATAGCCACCACAAGACCAGATGGTGTTAGACACTACCTATAGCTAGCTAGTTTGGTGAAGGAGGTTTGAGTTTCAACCATCATTTTCTATTGTAGAATTACGAAATGAGGGCTTGAGGTGTTTTTGTATTGTTTGGACTATGCTCTTTTCGTTTATTACGTCGTTTTTCATGTACAATCAATTCCAATACGCGTCATATCGGTTCCACCAAGCCATTTTCATTATTTCCCTTCAGGATAGGTTTTTTATTGGCTAGAATATGTCTATAGGTTCAATATTGAGAATGCAACAACGTTACTAATATCAAACATGGTGTTTTTATCGGTCCAAAATGGTGTCTGTTAGACTCATGCCATATTTTCTCATGTGTTAACACACCATTGACCTATACCCATCTGACCCTATCAATTACTCTTAGTTTCTAAGCGGGCCAAAAATTAAAATTCCCAGATACTGCCTCGCAGATATTGGATCCAGCTTGTCACCGATAAGTACTCGTACCTAGCGAACGTTTCAATTACTGTTTTTCAGCTACTCCTTTTTAGTAGTCTAACTGAAAAATGGAATTCCAGATTTCCTTTCACGATCATTATCTTTACTTTAACTTTACTAGCACATGATTTTTGGCAACGGATCACAGGGAAATATTCCAAGCTACCTACTTAGCACCTAACTAACCCACTCACGGGATTGGGTACCAGTATAACAGAATTCTTTGTGTTTTTACGACAGTTTCAGAATTTAGCGCAATTATGTACTTGAAATTTCATTTTTCCTCTCTTGAGTTTTTCGTTCTACGATTATGGTTATATGGGGTCATATATATTACTTACAAGTTCTAAAAATTTCTAGATGCTTACTCACATACTGTTCATTGGTATTAAATACGAATTTAACTCTGAAAACAAATAAATACTGCATATTTTGAAGAAAACAGACATTGGCTGTGTCAGTCATAATAGTCCTTTCGACCTCTCTGCTAATTATCAGATTTTTTGGTATCTGTGTTACTGGGGGTCGAACTTCTTTTCATAATTGAGTGAATAAAGAATTAACCTATTGAAGGATCCAGAAGCTGCCAAACGTTAGAACAGACATTGATGCATGAGAGAAAAGTAGTTGGAAAACGCTGAATACATTACAATGCTCAGAAAATCCATTTAACCTCAAAGTGATGACTTATGCATGCATGTATGTCACTGGTGACGATACAAGACAGTTTATTACAAGTAAAGATGCTACAATTTCCTAGTGGATTTAGTGTCTTTAGTTACAAGTATGGACGCGACTTCTCCGAGTCCGCATTCCTAGAAATGTTCTCAGCACTCCGATGGTGTGCACATTCTGGATTAGTCTATTATTGTTCGAAACTGATCGGCTCGAGACAAGCTGTTTCCATGGAGTTGAAGGGCCTATTTATAGGGACCAACAGGCCAGAAGGACGCAGGTTCGGGTTCCACGTCGGCCGGTGGGCGGATGAGTCCGATTCACCTTTCCAGACTGGGTGAAACGGGAACCACAAAATGGAAAGAAACGTCATCCAAGATGGGTGGGCAGTGAATGTTCCTGACGATGTGGAGTAAATCATAGCGAAGACAGTATCGAAATTCTGTCAAATGGATGTGACAAATAGGTTTCTTGCATCCACAAAATGAAGGGTTTGCATCCGTAAAATGATAGGATACGACAGGAGATAGTCGAAATTACAAAGTAACCAATCAAGTTTGGTTTCAAATAGACCTCAAATAGAACAATTTCCAAAAATCTTGTAGAAATTTGATTCCTGCAGTCAAAAGACTGCTATCAATCCGGGAGTGGTGCAATTCGTTGAGGACCATCTACACCACAACTCCAGACATCTTTGAACTTTCATCGAAATCGGACTGCTGATATTTATAATGAGGAATTTCACCATGTCGAAATTTCCTATTTTTGACCCCAAAATCGGATTCAGCACCTCGAAAAACCGCCTACGGCAAACTTTCAGCCCGTACTTCCTAATTTACGAATAAACAAAACAGTGTAGAAAATATGAACGTTTAAAGAAACCGGGAGGATGACGTTAACCTGGAATAGTTCATGTAAGACCGCTTGAAGCGCTGAGATCGTGAAATTTATAGTCCTCAGATGCAACATTTCACAAAACCAGTAAAGTTCAAAATCGAAAAACTGAAGAAAAAATTAGATGGGAAAATTAGGTTTCTCCTGTTTTTGTTTGATAACTTTCCTCTTAGAAAACACGATTTCGTCGTACCATCGGGCAACAAGGGGAGGGGACGGCGATCTGAGCAACCAATCAGCGAGCGTTTCCGCTTCTCGTTCAAGAAGTCCGTTTTCCCGGTTATTTTTTGAAATCATAAATTTTGATTGTCTCCCAAAAATAACAGGAGACTTATTTTCCGGTATCAACCCGATTTTCATCTATCCCACACCATCAACCATTCTGGAAAAATGCAAACAGAATTCGGTGAAATTCGTCATTTTAAGGAGTTGCGATCTAAGGTCACTTGAAAAACTCTATATTAGATAATGTCTATATATGATTATGAAGACCATAACGGGGTAGATGCCCCTTACTGATACTACAAAGTTCATGAATGATGAAGCCATACTAACTGTGCTCCCATCCTGGCTGAAATTATATTGATCCCCAAGGGATCAACTCACTGGATATTGTTCTTTCGATAAGAAAGAAACTGAGAGGTGGAAGATGATGAACGTGGTAATCCTACCTGAAGTTCAATCATAGTAAGCTCACGATTGATGATTGCAAACTTTTGTTCCTACTTAGGAAATTGGGATGTTATCTGAAACGGAAATTCTGTGATGGATATTTACAGGAGCAGACGGGTAGCGTCCTCGGCAAAAAGGTAGGTCAGTTGGTTCGGTTGTACAGAAGATAACCGTCAGGCAGTCCATTACAATTTACCGGGTGCACCCCTCCTGTCGTCCCATCAATTTGATCGAGCTGACCTGATGGCGAGAGGGGGGCGATCGATGACCCTATCGTGATCTCTTTTGTAATGAAACAAACCAGCCTGGCCACCTGACCGACCTTCCTATTTGTGAAATGCCAAACAGTGGTGGATCCAGACTGGATACGTCCAGAAAAACTAACATGTGAGAACGGCTGATGGCCGTTTGATCATTGAAAAGTAAAAACAGAGCAAATAATTATTACACAACGGTGTTTCATTATTTATTGACAATGAGGAATTTCACCGAATTCTGTTGGCATTTTTCCTGAATAGCTAATGGTGTGGGATAGATGAACATCGGGTTGATTTCGGAAAATAAGACTCCTATTATTTTTGGGAGACAATCAAAATTTATGATTTCAAAAAAAAAAACTGAGCCAAGTAGAACGTAGTATATTTCCACCAAAGTAGTTAGTTACTTTCTACTTATTTATCAAGTTAAATCAATTTTGAACAACAAGAAGTTCTTGTTTGTCATTGATGATGACCTAACCGTCGAAATCGATACATCTTAGTAACTCATTACTTTCGAGAAAATAGTTCTTCATTCTATTGATACTAGAAAGCTAAGTGCCACTCCCACTCGGCTGATGTTTTTGTTCCGTCTTCAAGAATGAATAGGAGATAATCAAAACTTACTAGGTGCCTGATATCCCTTCAAGTTCGAGCCAAATTGGGGAATCAGGTAAGTACCTTGGTGAACGCGAGAACGATGTATGGATGATTAAAAATAGCTAAGCTGCATTAGGCTGACGTTGAAATTTCGAGTCAATCGGAAGTATCTGATTTGAGTAAACTACTCGTACATCCTCATCCAACAGCTTCTTCTTGAATGTTTACTAATTATTGTAACCGTTGCATCTCCTCCACGCTGCCCTGGATCTTTCCTGTTTGCAAATGTAGGAAGCTCAATCGGGAGTCCTCTATACATATTGATGTGCCGACTCGTTTGGTTCCCCTCAATTGGAACGACGAAGTTGCATGAATTACAAGTACCTACTACGTACTTCTCCTGCATCTCTTCCCCTCCCACACTCGTTTTGTCTTTGACATCCATCCATTAGTAATCTCCATTAATGAGTAGGCGATCAAAAACTTATAGGTACCTACTTACATCGAAAAATTCAACGAATTCAAGTAGAAAAGAATGGGAATGGTCAAATTAAATCTTTCTTCAAGACGCGAAGGAGGTACCCAATGAATCTATCGAAAGCTCGACAGATTTTTCATTCATTTAATTTTCCCGATTTCAAATGGAATGAGGTAGAATTCCTAAACTTTTGATGAAGTTAAGTCTATAATTTTGAAGAAAAAAATACAGGTAGCTTCCTAACAGTACTCTTTACAAAAATATTCTCTTCGTAAAACGTCACAAGTATAATTCTTCTGTGAAACCTTCTAAAAATGTTTCAGTGATATTCCCAAAATATCATATTTCTAATAAATATATGTTTTTTGACTATATTTTTTTGACAAAAGGCACCGTTTCAAAAGAAATGAGGTATGATTAAATTTCTGAACTTCCGGGTGAAGTTAGGCCCATAATTTTGAAGAAAAAAACCAGCAGATACCTAACAGTACTCTTTACAAAAATAATCTCTTCGCCAAACATCACAAGTATAATTCTTCTGTGAAACCTTTCTAAAACGCTGCAAATTATTTCACAAAGGTTTATTATTTTCCTGTATAGATCACTCATCTGCAAAGATCACAGCTTTGCCATTGTCACTATTTATTTTTTTTTTGTTTTTACAACCAGAGGTGCCTACTACCTACCACACCATACTGGCTTCACACCTTCACAATCAAGTTTATTAGAAAGAACTAAACGCTTCACACTCGATTCGAAGAAATATCGAGCTTCATATGGAAAGTTGATTACTGGTTGGTAAGGAAGCATAACTGAATACAGCTCGAAGAAACGAACAGCGATCGTATTTTGAATAGCTAAAATTTCAACGGAGATTAGAGATCTTTAGTGATTCACACTCGTGATTCTGTTTCATCGAAGGAAAACCTTCAAGTACTCATAGGGAGCGAACGGATTGTCCTACAGAGCTCCGGGTGGTCTCAAATTTTTTTAAAAATTCTATACTATTCTAAATTAGTGAAAAAACAATACCTTCATTTCGAGCTAGGTCACTCTTGAAAATTTCAACCCTTAATTTTCACCCCTTAGAAGTGACTGACATCAACCAAAAGCTTCGCGGCACAACTAGACCCCAAATGGAACCCATATACGAAATTTGAACCAAATCGGCCAAGAGTTGCTACAAAAAAAGTGCCGCATACGGCGGACGTACGGAAAATTTTTTATTCGATTTTCGGATTCTACCTACTTTGAAACGTAAACCAACAAATTTTTTTTTGGGGGGGGGGGGGGGTTAAAATTTTTTTTCTTGGTCGATTCCAAAGGTTATTATTGAAAATAATAAACCACAATGTTTCCGAAATATAGCATTCGCACTTTGAGTTGAACCTTTCGCGAATTGAATTATACTTTCCGCTAATGGGGTATTTCAGTCAATTTTTTATTATTTTTTTTTTTTTCAAAAGAGTATGGCTCAGGAATAACGGTAATCGGGTCTGTTCGTCGAGAAAATGTTTTTAAAAAATCAGAGAAGCTAAGGAAAGTTGAAGATTTGAACGGTGTGACGTAGCTAGCCAATCGTGACGTAGCTAGCCAACTGTATTTGAAAAAGTCCATTCATGCAGCATGAATTAATGAGCGAATTTTCAAAGAAATCATTCAGTTTAAGGTGTGGTTAAGAAAAGGACCAATGGTGTTGCAATTTGTTGTAGAAAGTTTTTTTTTCGATTCTTGGTTTATATATGTAATTAATTTTTTTTACATGCTTTTACACCAATAATCGACGTCCCGGAAGACGTGAAATCACTGGGCTGAAAGCTGAATCTGGGAGCCCGAGAAGCGTTCTGATTGGGGAAGCTCCTGGACGTAGTTAAAGATGAGTGCGACAGATCGCGTTCATGATCACTTGTTCCCGACCTCATGACAACAAGTCACCTTGTTTATCACATATTTTTCTCCTTGGTGCGTTACCTGCTGCATCTAAGTAATTAATTTAATAACATTTGAATATATTCGCGATATGTACGAAAAAATCGTACGATTTTCAATAATACACTCGGTTTTGAACGTTTCTATCGGTGGCAGTTGTCGATTAAATATTTGAACGAGGACTTTTTTTTTTTTTTTTTTTTTTTTTTTTTTTTTTTTTTTTTTTTTTTTTTTTTTTTTTTTTTTTTTTTTTTTTTTTTGCACATTAACTTATAGAGTACCCACACGGCTACTGCATTTCTGGTTACAACAAATATACGCACGTATTCATTATATATATATATAGCTACAAACTTTTCTTAATTTTGGACAATTTTCATTTTTGAAAAAAGCATTCATATCAGAAATTTTGTGCTGAATCCGAATATACCATAAATTACCATGATTTTCAATGTAAAAACCTCAAAAAACGGGAAAAACCCATTTTTTTGGAGTTTTTTTGAATTTTGGACCACTTTGGATTGTCCAAAATTGCTGGTTAACGAACTTGACCTATGGTTTGTTGTTACAAACATTTTGGCAAAAACTAAAAAAAAATTTTTAAACAATTACTCAAGTTATCGTCCGGAATGACACATACATATATATATATATATATACATATGATTTTTGGAAAAACTTCAGGGATCGTTTCAGAATGTTCCAAAACGGATTTCAGTGTGAGAATTTTTCGAAAAAGTCGATTCTAAAAATTTTGAGGCCATTGCAATAGCTTCATTTTCTTTGAAAATTCGCTAATAACACGCTGGAAATTATTGCTGGGTATGCTTTGAAGATCTTAGGAGTCCATATTCATGTTCTAGTCGTCTCTACGAACTCATAGAGTACCCACACGGCTACTGCATTTCTGGTTACAACAAATATACGCACGTATTCATTATATATATATATAGCTACAAACTTTTCTTAATTTTGGACAATTTTCATTTTTGAAAAAAGCATTCATATCAGAAATTTTGTGCTGAATCCGAATATACCATAAATTACCATGATTTTCAATGTAAAAACCTCAAAAAACGGGAAAAACCCATTTTTTTGGAGTTTTTTTGAATTTTGGACCACTTTGGATTGTCCAAAATTGCTGGTTAACGAACTTGACCTATGGTTTGTTGTTACAAACATTTTGGCAAAAACTAAAAAAAAATTTTTAAACAATTACTCAAGTTATCGTCCGGAATGACACAGATATATGACGGAAAGGGCGTATTCACTAATCATAACTCAACATTATCACACCACTTGCATTGCTCTACACTAGCATTACGATTGAATTTAACTCATCAAACATTACTAGACCGACATCCCTTCGCGGGGTTCTCCCGAACTGCCTGTCCCCCTCTCGATACATCGATACACTCATCCAGTATCGAATAGGCTTCTCGTTCATTCGATACATCGAGATGCTGATTCAGATATCTTATTGTATTCCGGTAGCGCCTAATCTGAATACTGGCGATGCCGCCGACACGGCCAGCCCTGACAATGCAGGCGCCTCGACTGCGGTTGGGAAAGCAAGAGTAATGGATGAGTAGTAGCAGGTTCCTCGAAACTTGGGGAACATAAAATAGAATATTGCAACCTACATCATTAGTGAAATCTAGCAACAGTTTCTGTCCGCCGACACTGGCTATCATGACACCACCATCCAACTAGCACTCGGCTGTCCTGACAAACAAAAATATTCGTATAATCACACAGAATCCGAGTTTACGGGCATCAAATTACAACAAGTGCAAGCAAAACTTGGCAAGGATTTGGAAGGTGCAAACCAAAATCCCTTGCAAAGGAAACGGGTTGCCTCAATCACAGAAACTGGATATTTCTAATTAAAAAAAAATAATGAAAAACTCACATAGAGAAGACCAGAAATCTCACTGAGAGGCTGAAAACCTCACAAGAAGAAAAGTAGAAATCTCATATTGAGCACACAGTATTAGTCACACAGACGATTTGTTAATATCACGAGGAGCAACTTTGAGTCTCACACAGAGTAACTTCATGTCTCACACAGAGTAACTTCATGTCTCACACAGAGTAACTTCAAGTCTCACACAGAGTAACTTCATGTCTCACACAGAGTAACTTCATGTCTCACACAGAGTAACTTCAAGTCTCACACAGAGTAACTTCATGTCTCACACAGAGTAACTTCATGTCTCACACAGAGTAACTTCATGTCTCACATAGAGCAACTATAAGTAAGTCTCACATAGAGCAACTATAAGTCTCACGTAGAGCAACTGTAAGTCTCACATAGAGCAACTATAAGTGTCACATAGAGCAACTAGAAGTCTCACGTAGAGCAATTATAAGTATCACATAGAGCAACTAGAAGTCTCACGTAGAGCAACCATAAGTATCACATAGAGCAACTAGAAGTCTCACGTAGAGCAACCATAAGTATCACATAGAGCAACTAGAAGTCTCACGTAGAGCAACCATAAGTATCACATAGAGCAACTAGAAGTCTCACGTAGAGCAACTATAAGTATCACATATAGCAACCAGAAGTCTCACGTAGAGCAACTTCAAATATAAATTTCACAAAGAAAAGTTGAAATCCGCGAACAATATTAAATGTAGAAAAAAAAATTGGGAACTTCTTATACAGACTTTCAGAAATTTCACAGAATGTGCTGAAAATCCCTTACAGAGGATCGTAAATATAGCTCACATAGACAAAACTGCAAATTACACGTAAGATTAGAAATCTCAATTAGAAACTGAAATTCCCACACAGATTGTAGTTGATATCTCACAAAGCTCAAATAGGATGTTGTTGAAGTCTCACACAGAGTATTTCGTAATATCAAATAGAGCGTAGGTATTAAAAGAGAAAAAAAAAAAAACTCAAAGATGGCATTGCTGAAAGTTCGCACAGAGTATTGCAGAAATCACAAGTAGAGAATACCGAAATACCCACACAGAGTGCACACAGATTAATGTTGTTGGAATGAAGAATTATTCCGACGTCCAACTATTAATTAAGAACTGCATTCGGCAACAACGTCTGGAAAATGAACTTCCAATTTAGAGGAAACTGATCAGGGACAAACTTTGACAGAACTTTGGTACACGTACCAAGTTATAGCTGATTGTTGGCAACCAAGGTCCCAAGATCCCATGTGTACAAAACCCACATCATCGAGTACCTCAAAAGTCAAGGTTTCAAAATCTTGAGTGCCCCAATATCGATAAGAAGCCACCTTAACTCATTAGGAGATAGTTCCACATTTGGTACCGTAGATCAACCCTAGGAACACTTACTGGGGCTCCTAACTACAACCAAACATAAAGAACTAACCACACGAGGGGGCAACTCGTGCGATCTTCATTCAACCGGAAAGTCTACGTATTGGCCTACAAATGCTAATAAAATTCCAGATGTGTTATACTTCTTTAAAAGTAGGGGGTATTATTACAGGATATTTACAAGTAGATGATAGTGATGACCCAGCCTCAGAACACTCGCCTGTTATCCTTACAATCAGCGAGCGAGTGATGCAGAAAATGAGAATTAATTAATCAGAAAGTTTCTCTAGAATCAACTCAACAGCTAGAAGAATGCATATATACTTGCTAATATATAGCATCCAGCAAGATGCCTCGCAAAGCACTTCTAACAGCAATACAACTGGCAGTAATGCATTTGAAGAAGTCCACAGGAAGAAAAAAAAAAACTGGTGAATCCCAAACGAAAGCGAAATATTGACCGGGAGTAACCAAGAAAAAGCCCAATTTATTGTTCCCAGACCATTTGTGTGAAACATTCTAACCCCTTCTGAATAGGAGTATCTATTTCTTCAAATAAAAATACAACACTAGTTTAAAAAAAAAAAAAAAAAAAAATGATGAATATGAAATTCTTCCTTTTACGTTGAGAGAACACAAGATGAAATCAAGCGTAGCATCAATCCAAGACTCCTGGCTATCAGTTGGAATCGCAAAGGTGCCTCTAGACAAAGAGACCTTCAAATTACTGCATACTATCAAAGCTGCGCTTAGGCTGCATCATGTACGTAATATCCCAGTAGAAATTTGCGAAAGTCACGATTCTCAATCCTGGAAAATCGCTTAACGAGAAGACTAGATATCGATCAATATTCTCTCTCCCAGTTCCTGTCAAAAATTCTTTCTCAAAATTACGACTCCGGTGGCTTACACTGATAACAGTGCATAGAAAATTGACTCTGCATAACCCATTCGAGTTCAGACAGAAACACTAATACCAAACACAATTTAAGAAAATAAGCACTCAGGATTAACGCCAATAAAGGCAGGAAAGCGAGCAAGGGCTTGTACTGTACCTCAAGTACACTCGAGACCCACCTCAACCTGAAGAAACAGTGATGGCTAAATTTACTGAAAATTCTGCTATTCGATCCATTATAGACGATGTAGAAGATACAACTCAACTCAAAAACTACAAACCTCCACCAACCAGGTTGCTATTTGGTCAAAGAAGTTTAGATTAAACTAAACGAATCAAAACCAGTACATTTACCAATAAAAGTACTTTACCAATAAGAAAATCCCCACAATACAATCCACAATTGAACCAATCAAGATACCACACGCTTATTTTCAAACTAAATGGGAAAATCACATTGAAGAAAAAAATTGAATAATTGAGGATAAAGCACAGAAAAATGAACAACTTCCAATTTCTCTCCACAAAAAATAAATACTAAAATAAAATGCAAAAATGCTCATTTACAAATCAACATATTTATGGACTCACGGGACCTATTACAACTCGGGGTTTATGCAAAAAAAATCGAATACAAAACGAGTCACCAACCAAAACAAAACACTACGACTTACGGCTAGAACACCATGGTATATGTATGAGGAATGACGATACTCATCGAGAACTGAGAAATGCTGTACATACCAGACAACGAATGACAAATTCGTCGCCTCAAACGAAACAAACCACATGATTTGATAGTGCTGTGTAGCTAGTGTTACTTAGCGCAAACAGTGACAATTAGTGATATTGTTCCTGCAAAAACATGGGCTAGTAGTTGCTGAACGATCTTATACTGTGACTGGAATCATTATGCAAACAAATGTTGCTATGAAATGTAAAATTTTGTTTCAGTCGCAATAACCAGTGTCATGAAGAATTTACGGATCTCAGACAAAGAAAATTGTTCCTGACAGTCAGAGAATTACAGAATCTCACTTAGAGAAAACTGGAAATGACACACAGAGCATTCTATAAATTTCACACAGAGAATTCTGGAACTTCACACAGAGAATTCTTATAAATCTCATACAGATAATTTGGGAATTTCACACGGAAAATTTTGGAATCTCACACAGAGAATTTTATAAATCTCACACAGAAGTTCACACAGAAATTTTTTGTAAATCTCACACGGAAAAAAATGAAAATCTCACACAGATAATATGGGGAATCTCACACAGAGAATTTTGTAAACCTCACACAGAGAATTAAATAAAACTCACACATAGAATTTAATAAAACTCACACAGAGAATTGAATAAATCTCACACAGAGAATTTAATTAAACTCACACAGAGAATTGGATAAATCTCACACAGAGAATGATATTTATCTCACACAGAGAATGTTATTATTCTCACACAGAGAATTGCATAAACCTCACACAGAGAATGTTATAGATCTCACACAGAGAATGATATTTATCTCACTCAGAGAATGTTATTTATCTCACACAGAGAATTGCATAAACCTCACACAGAGAATGTTATAGATCTCACACAGAGAATGATATTTATCTCACACAGAGAATATTTATCTCACACGGAGAATGTTATTTTTCTCACACAGAGAATTGCATAAATTTCGAGTTGACTCGAAATCTAAGCAGAACGTTGAACATGTTTTTGCATGTATCTAAACCGTTAATCTTACTAGTCCAGTCAAATTAGCAGTTAGGGTTTGCATTAATTCCGGACAAAGCGAAACTTTTATGGGTGACTTGTGGGTGCCTATGGAACATGTTTTTAGTATATTCTACTAGATTCTCCTTGTGCTAACTTTTTCGTGCCCGAAAAACCGCGATTATTCGGCACTTGTTTCAGTTTTTTGCCTATAACTCGTACACGATGCATCCTACGGAAAATTTTACTCCTTCCTTTATTAAACAGGATGAATTTCTGCGTCGAATGACCACCTGAAACGTTAAAATCGGTTCAGCCGTTTGGCCGAAATCGATCGTTGAAGTTTGGCGATTTTTCCCAAATTGGTTGAAAAATGGGTTACGCTCAAGTTTCAAGGCCTGTACATCAAAAACGGCGTATCCAACCAAAAAATGTCACATAATCAAAGTTGTAGAGAATCAAATTTTGTGTAAGAAAAGCATCCCCCCTTCCTCCCCCCTCCCACCCGCCCCTACCAAATGATAGAATAACGAAACAACTTCTGAGTAAACGAAATTATGAGTATTGAAAACGGTGTTGCAATCAAAAAATGTCATATAATCAAAGTGAAACGTCTGTTGTTCAACTTACTAAGGCACTGAGGTACTTGTAATACTAGAAAAGGCGAAAGAAAAAACATTCTCCTGGTCCTAACTTTTTGGTGCCCAAAAAACCGCGATTTTTCGGCACTTGATTCAGTTTTTCGCCTATAACTCGTACACGATGCATCCTACGGAAAATGTTACTCAATCCTTTATTAAACAGGATGAATTTCTGCGTCGAATGACCACCTTCATTTTTTAGATCGGTTCAGCCGTTTGGCCGAAATCGATCGTTGAATTTTGCCGCTTTTTCCCAAATTGGTTGAAAAATGGGTTACGCTCAAGTTTCAAGGCCTGTACATCAAAAACGGCGTATCCAACCAAAAAATGTCACATAATCAAAGTTGTAGAGAATCAAATTTTGTGTAAGAAAAGCATCCTCTCTTCCTCCCCCCCCTCCCACCCGCCTCTACCAAATGATAGAATAACAAAACAACTTCTGAGTAAACGAAATTATGAGTATTGAAAACGGTGTTGCAATCAAAAAATGTCATATAATCAAAGTGAAACGTCTGTTGTTCGACCTAAGGCACTGAAGTACTTATAATAATAGAAAAGGCAAAAGAAAAAACATCTCCTAGATTCTCCTTTTGCTCACTTTTTGGTGCCCGAAAAACCACGATTTTTCGGCACTTGTTCCAGTTTTTCGCCTATAACTCGTACACGATGCATCCTACGGAAAATTTTACTCAATCCTTTATTAAACAGGATGAATTTCTGCGTCGACTGACCACCTTCATTTTTTAGATCGGTTCAGCCGTTTGGCCGAAATCGATCGTTGAAGTTTGGCGATCAACCAATTTGGGAAACATCGCCAAACTTCAACGATCGATTTCGGCCAAACGGCTGAACCGATCTAAAAAATAAAGGTGGTCAGTCGACGCAGAAATTCATCCTGTTTAATAAAGGATTGAGTAAAATTTTCCGTAGGATGCATCGTGTACGAGTTATAGGCGAAAAACTGGAACAAGTGCCGAAAGATCGTGGTTTTTCGGGCACCAAAAAGTGAGCAAAAGGAGAATCTAGGAGTTGTTTTTTCTTTTGCCTTTTCTATTATTATAAGTACTTCAGTGCCTTAGGTCGAACAACAGACGTTTCACTTTGATTATATGACATTTTTTGATTGCAACACCGTTTTCAATACTCATAATTTCGTTTACTCAGAAGTTGTTTTGTTATTCTATCATTTGGTAGAGGCGGGTGGGAGGGGGGGGAGGAAGAGAGGATGCTTTTCTTACACAAAATTTGATTCTCTACAACTTTGATTATGTGACATTTTTTGGTTGGATACGCCGTTTTTGATGTACAGGCCTTGAAACTTGAGCGTAACCCATTTTTCAACCAATTTGGGAAAAAGCGGCAAAATTCAACGATCGATTTCGGCCAAACGGCTGAACCGATCTAAAAAATGAAGGTGGTCATTCGACGCAGAAATTCATCCTGTTTAATAAAGGATTGAGTAACATTTTCCGTAGGATGCATCGTGTACGAGTTATAGGCGAAAAACTGAATCAAGTGCCGAAAAATCGCGGTTTTTTGGGCACCAAAAAGTTAGGACCAGGAGAATGTTTTTTCTTTCGCCTTTTCTAGTATTACAAGTACCTCAGTGCCTTAGTAAGTTGAACAACAGACGTTTCACTTTGATTATATGACATTTTTTGATTGCAACACCGTTTTCAATACTCATAATTTCGTTTACTCAGAAGTTGTTTCGTTATTCTATCATTTGGTAGGGGCGGGTGGGAGGGGGGAGGAAGGGGGGATGCTTTTCTTACACAAAATTTGATTCTCTACAACTTTGATTATGTGACATTTTTTGGTTGGATACGCCGTTTTTGATGTACAGGCCTTGAAACTTGAGCGTAACCCATTTTTCAACCAATTTGGGAAAAATCGCCAAACTTCAACGATCGATTTCGGCCAAACGGCTGAACCGATCTTAACGTTTCAGGTGGTCATTCGACGCAGAAATTCATCCTGTTTAATAAAGGAAAGAGTAAAATTTTCCGTAGGATGCATCGTGTACGAGTTATAGGCAAAAAACTGAAACAAGTGCCGAAAAATCGCGGTTTTTCGGTCACCAAAAAGTTAGCACAAGGAGAATCTAGTAGAATATACTAAAAACATGTTCCATAGGCACCCACAAGTCACCCATAAAAGTTTCGCTTTGTCCGGAATTAATGCAAACCCCCCCCCCCCCCTTTTTTGGCTAATTTGACTGGACTATACACAATATTGAGGTTTAACAACTTATTTCAACTTTCAAGCATCATTTTCAATTCGCATTAAAAATACACGAAAATCTTACATAGGAACATTACGGTCAACCATACTGAATTTGGCATTAAAAGGCAAGCAACAATAATTGTTGACAATTATTGTCTATGTAGTTCTAGGTAAGTAGGTAATGAACAGAAAATTTTCAGCATAATTCAGGTTCAACACATTGCAGCTACAAGGAGAAGGGAGTAATTTTCTGTAATTCAAATCAGTAAAATCTCAGCTGGCAACAAAAAAAAAAAAAAAAAAACGTATCGTGATATTTCAGAAACGTAATGAGAGAATCGGAGATTCACGAGCGAGGAAATATTGTTATTCAAGCTGGTCCCTTAACTCACCTATGAGCAGTTGGTTTATTTCAACCGAATGGCAGATGGTTTATACAAGGGCATAAAAAGTTCCTCAGTTCCCCAGTTACTCCGGTCCTCTTTTTAATGTCACCCGATTCACGAAACTATTGCGAGGAAGAGAGGTTTTGATTGGTCCTACTAAACACGTGACAAGGGTGTGTCCTGCCAAAACGCAAGGCTATTGGTTGCAAAACGTCACGTGACAAAGGTGTGTTCCAGAACGCAAGTTGGTTGCTGGAACGTCGGGAAGCTACCTACCTTCCCGGCCTTCCCACAACCTCATAACTAGGTTCTCCGCGGCAGGAGACATATCTCAAAGTCATTGATTGAAAGTTCATTAGGTGGATACAATAATGTGTTACATTAAAAGAGAATGTGAGATTAATTTCCAAAATGGGAAGGGAATGAATCTCATAACAGATTTCAAGTAGAGAGGTTAGGTACCTGTTTTAACTCTTATACGACAATTTTATCAATGATGGATGAAAATTTCCAATAAAATGTAATCATGTGTAAGGCAAAGTAAAACTCGTTCGAATTTCAATTAGATTTGTCAGGATTCAGAGCTTAAAATTGGATTGTTTCACCTGTTGATTTCGAATGGTCTTTGGAGACTCCATGGTTTTTGTTGTCTTCAAACTTCTTATACTAAATAAAAACTCACACCTGGTTCGACCACTTCTGATGACGGAAAGGGCGTATTCACTAATCATAACTCAACATTATCACACCACTTGCATTGCTCTACACTAGCATTACGATTGAATTTAACTCATCAAACATTACTAGACCGACATCCCTTCGCGGGGTTCTCCCGAACTGCCTGTCCCCCTCTCGATACATCGATACACTCATCCAGTATCGAATAGGCTTCTCGTTCATTCGATACATCGAGATGCTGATTCAGATATCTTATTGTATTCCGGTAGCGCCTAATCTGAATACTGGCGATGCCGCCGACATATATATATATATATACATATGATTTTTGGAAAAACTTCAGGGATCGTTTCAGAATGTTCCAAAACGGATTTCAGTGTGAGAATTTTTCGAAAAAGTCGATTCTAAAAATTTTGAGGCCATTGCAATAGCTTCATTTTCTTTGAAAATTCGCTAATAACACGCTGCAAATTATTGCTGGGTATGCTTTGAAGATCTTAGGAGTCCATATTCATGTTCTAGTCGTCTCTACGAACTCATAGAGTACCCACACGGCTACTGCATTTCTGGTTACAACAAATATACGCACGTATTCATTATATATATATATAGCTACAAACTTTTCTTAATTTTGGACAATTTTCATTTTTGAAAAGAGCATTCATATCAGAAATTTTGTGCTGAATCCGAATATACCATAAATTACCATGATTTTCAATGTAAAAACCTCAAAAAACGGGAAAAACCCATTTTTTTGGAGTTTTTTTGAATTTTGGACCACTTTGGATTGTCCAAAATTGCTGGTTAACGAACTTGACCTATGGTTTGTTGTTACAAACATTTTGGCAAAAACTAAAAAAAAATGTTTAAACAATTACTCAAGTTATTGTCCGGAATGACACATATATATATATATATATATATATATATACATATGATTTTTGGAAAAACTTCAGGGATCGTTTCAGAATGTTCCAAAACGGATTTCAGTGTGAGAATTTTTCGAAAAACTCGATTCTAAAAATTTTGAGGCCATTGCAATAGCTTCATTTTCTTTGAAAATTCGCTAATAACACGCTGCAAATTATTGCTGGGTATGCTTTGAAGATCTTAGGAGTCCATATTCATGTTCTAGTCGTCTCTACGAACTCATAGAGTACCCACACGGCTACTGCATTTCTGGTTACAACAAATATACGCACGTATTCATTATATATATATATAGCTACAAACTTTTCTTAATTTTGGACAATTTTCATTTTTGAAAAAAGCATTCATATCAGAAATTTTGTGCTGAATCCGAATATACCATAAATTACCATGATTTTCAATGTAAAAACCTCAAAAAACGGGAAAAACCCATTTTTTTGGAGTTTTTTTGAATTTTGGACCACTTTGGATTGTCCAAAATTGCTGGTTAACGAACTTGACCTATGGTTTGTTGTTACAAACATTTTGGCAAAAACTAAAAAAAAAAATTTTAAACAATTACTCAAGTTATCGTCCGGAATGACACACACACACACACACACACACACACACACACATATATATATATATATATATATATATATATATATATATATATATATGCATATTGCGTGCATCTGGCGTCCGCCCTACAGAAAGTTGCATTCAAAGTGGCGTCCGGTGCAAAGTGGCGTCCGTATACGGACGTCATTTTACACAACAGGCTCATCTTGTACAGAATGATCCACTGAGGCGTCCCCCCCTTTTTTAGGAGGACGTCATTTTGACGGTTATAGTCAGCAGACGTATAGATTTAGTGCACGAAAGTTCCACTAGGACGCTGCGCACGTTTCGTATATGATTTGCAAAAGTTAAACTTTACACGAAACGGTGGAAGTGGCGTCCAGGTTGCAATCCCCGGTTCGCCCACTCCAGCAGCCATCGAACTAAAACACCTGGAACGCCGTCTCAGCGTCCTCAATTTCTGATGATTTTCACGTACAACCAATCGTTCCTAGGGAAAACTAACTTCCTCATTTTCCACCCCACAAAAATCGTTCACCACTCATTGGAAAGCTCTCAATTTATTAAACATAAGGCATAATATGTCTCTCGTGGTTGAGTACTTGTACGAAAGCGGTATCCACCGTTTGTGTTTTAGTAAGAAGCTTTTTCATTTGGTTGCTAATTTTTGGTTTATTATTTTCAATAATAAGCCTTTGGAATCGAGCAAGAAAAAAAAAATTTTAACCCCCCCTCAAAATTTGATGTTTTACGTTTCAAGGTACGTAGAATACGAAAATCGAATAAAAAAATTTCCGTCCGTCCGCCGTACGCCGTACGCCGTACGCGGCACTTTTCTTAGCAACACTGGACCGATTTGGTTCAAATTTGGTATATGGGCTCCATTTGGGGTCTAGTTGTGCCGCGAAGCTTTTGGTTGATGTAGGTCACTTCTAAGGGGTGGAAATTAAGGGTTGAAATTTTCAAGAGTGCCCTAGCTCGAAAACTCTGGAAATAAAGGTATCGTTTTTTCACCAATTTTAAATAGTATTGAATTTTTAAAAATTTTTCAGACCACCCGGAGCTCTGTAGGACAAACCGTTCGGTCCCTACGAGTACTTGAAGGTTTTCCTTCGATAAAACAGAATCATGAGTGTGAATCGCAAAAGAGGTATAATCTCCATTCAAATTTTATCGGACTAAAATGCGATCGCTGTTCATTTCTTCGATTTGTATACAGTTTTGCCTCCTGCGTAACCAGTAATCAAATTTCCATACGAAGCTTTCTATTTTTCCAATCGAGTGTGAAGCGTTTAGTTCTTTCTAATAAACTTGATTGTGAAGGTGTGAAGCAGTATGGTGTGGTAGGTAGTACCTAGCTGGTAGGTAAAAAAAAGATGGTAGGTAAAAAAAATGTTGGTGGGTAAAAAACGCTGCAAATCATTGCTCAAAGGCTTCTTCACTCTTCAGATCACTGATCAGCTGAGTGAGCTCCGAACCCATTTTCATCCCTATTGAATGGAAGTGCTCTTCCAGGCGTCTCCAGCAAATCGAGGAGATCTTCTTCACTCTTCAGATCACTGATCAGCTGAGTGAGCTCCAGAGCCTTTTTTACTCCTATTGAATGGAAGTGCTCTTCCAGGCGTCTCCAGCATTCGAGGAGATCTTCTTCACTCTTCAGATCACTGATCAGCTGAGAGAGCTCCAAAACCATTTTTACTCCTATTGAATGGAACTGCTCTTCCAGGCGTCTCCAGCATTCGAGGAGATCTCCTTCACTCTTCAGATTACTGATCAGCTGAGTGAGCTCCGAAGCCATTTTTACTCTTATTGAATGGAAGTGCTCTTCCAGGCGTCTCCAGCATTCGAGGAGATCTTCTTCACTCTTCAGATCACTGATCAGCTGAGTGAGCTCCAAAACCATTTTTACTCCTATTGAATGGAACTGCTCTTCCAGGCCTCTCCAGCATTCGAGGAGATCTCCTTCACTCTTCAGATTACTGATCAGCTGAGTGAGCTCCGAAGCCATTTTCAATCCTATTGAACGCAGGAAACTGAAATTTGAGAGGGAAGGTCAAGGGAGAATACAGATGGTGGTAGGTGCTATTGATGGAGAACCAGTGATCTATACAGAAGGGTGATCTATACAGAAAATAATAAACCTTTGAGCAATGATTTGCAGCGTTTTACTTCTGAATGGTTTTTCACGAACCTACCTCAACACCAAAAACCGCGCAAAAATCTTAGCTTTATAATATTTGAAGTTGAAAAATATTCAACAATATTGAATTTCGGGATAAAAGCGTCCTAGCAACGTAAATTTCCGAAATCAAGTTCCCTATTTCTTCGAATCGAGTGTGAAGCTTTTATGTATTCTAAATAAACTTGATTGTTATTGTGATTGATCGTGTAGTTAAGTAGTAGGTAGGTAGTAACGATGGTTGGTTTACGTTTCAAAGTACGTAGAATCCGAAAATCGAACTTAAAAAAACCGACCATCCGCGGCATTTTTTGATTTATTATTTTCAATAATGAATCATTGGAATCGACAAACAGAAAAAATTTTAACCCTCCTCAAAATTTGATGTTTAACGTTTCAAGGTAACGTAGAAACCGAAAATCGAATAAACAATTTTCCGTCCGTCCGCCATACTTTTCTTACCAACCATGGACTGATTTGGTTGAAATTTGGTATATGGGCTCCATTGGGGGTCTAATTGTGTCTCGAAGGTTTTCATTGATATCAGTTACTTTTAAGGAGTAAAAGTTAAGGGTTGACATTTTCAAAAGTACGCTAGCTCGGGAACTCTCGAAACAAAGATATTGTTTTTTCACCAATTGAAGATAGTATTGAATTTTTAGAAATATTAGAGACCACGCGGAGCTTTGTAGGACAAACCGTTCGCTCCCTACGAGAACTTGAGGGGTTTCCTTCGTTTTATAACAGAAACTCCTGTAAGGAACTCTATTTTTCGAATCGAGTGTGAAGAGTTTATTCTTCCGAATAAACTTGATTGAGAAGGTGTGAAGGTAATTATGTAGTAGGTACCTACCTACTTTTGTTACTTACCAACCATAGGTACTTGCTACCTAGCAAGTACCTATGGTTGGTGAGTAACAAATTAAAAAAAAATAGTGACAATGGCAAAGTTGTGATCCCTGCAGACGAGTGAAAAAAAAAAACTTTTTTCTTGGAATTTTTTAAAGAATATTGTTCTTAGAACTTATTTAAAAATAAGTCAATGTGTTTCTCTGCGTTACAAACATCTGAACTCTACCATAAGAAAAAATTATATCAGTCACATGAATAGGGTGCTGTTCCAGGACGTAAACGTCGTGCTAACAATGATACAACAATACTGAAGACTAGCTTGGCCATTTTCTCCACCTCCATTTAAGTAGTACACAGGACTAGTCAGAAACCTACCAAAAATCTTAAATTGATGGAAAAACAATACCTTTCTAAAAAACTTCTTTGAGATAGAGCGTTTTCAAAATTTCAACCCTTAGAAGTGACCTACAGCAACCAAAATCTTCGGCGCACAACTAGACCCTAAAAGGCCCCTATACCAAATTTCATCAAAATCGGTCAATGCTGGGATGACGAAAGAGCCGAGTACGGCGGACGGACGGCCTAATTTTTATTCGATTTTTGAATTCCACCTACCTTGAAACGTAAACCAACAAATTTTGAGGGGGGTTAATTTTTTTTCTTGGTCGTTTCCAAAGGTTTGTTATTGAAAATAATTAACCAAAAAAAGGCGAAAAACTCGGGGATTGAAAATAATGTGGGAGCCAGACGAGTAAAGATCTGATAATGAGAGAAGCGCAAACCTCAGAGGTAGAAGTTCAACAATCCCCGTTCGTAGGAGGTTGATCCATAGCGCGGAAAATTCAAGTTGGGCGGGAATCACAAATTTCGTCCACTGGCCACCGTCCATGTTAGGATGACATGACGAGTTTGGTATCAATTCCTGTGTAATTTTTCACGCTGAATCCGTTAGTGATACTTACAAATGATTTTGACGGCTAGAAAGTGGATTTTTTGAAGAAGACCTCCATTCGTAGATATGGTAGTGAGTATAAAGTAACACCTTTCTTTTATTATTTTTCTGTATAGATCATTCGTCTGAAAAGATCACAATTTTACCATTGTAACTCTTTTTACCTGCTACATAATTACCTTCACACCTTCAAAATCAATTTTTTGGAAGAAATAAACGCTACGCATTCGATTCGAAAAATAGGGTCCTTCGTATGAAAATTTTTGGACAGATAATATTTGAACGAGATTAGACCTGTTTGGTGATTCACACTCGTGATTTTGTTTTATCGAAGGAAAAACCTTAAGGTCTCGTAGGGAGCTAACGGTTTGTGTTGCAGAGCTCCGCATGGTCTCTAAAATTTTAAAAATTCTATACTATCTTAAATTGATGGAAAAACAATACCTTTATATAGATTTTTTTGAGCTAGGGCGTTTTCAAAATGTCAACCCTTATTTTTCATCCCTTAGAAGTGAAGAAACCATGCTTACAATTGGCGAATAATATCAATCGAATAATATGGAAACAATATTTTATTGATGTTAGGAAGCTTACGCCCACAAAGGTAGTAAATTACGTAAACTGATACTACGAGTCCATCCTGCTCGTACATTTGTATTACAGGATCTTATTCCAGATTCGAATAATATGGAAACGATATTTTATTGATGTTGGGAAGCTATGCCCACAAAGGTAGTAAATACGTAAATTGGTACTACGAACCCCATCCCGCTGTACATTTTGGTTTATTTTTCTAATAATAAGCCTATGTGATCGTATCGCAAAAAATTTTTATAACCCCCCCCCTCAAACTTTGTCACTTTACGTTTCAAGGTGCGTAGAATCCAAATTTGCAATGTCCGTCCGCCGTTCGCCGTCCGCCGTTCGCCGTCCGCCGTTCGCCGTCCGGGCCATAAAAGGCCTTAGAATCGGTCTAAAAACCCCGATCTTTCACACATAGACTCCATTGGGGGTCTAGTTGGTCCTAACGTCGAACTATTCCGATCGCTTCATTCGTATAGAAGTTATGGGCAAATAACCGGCCAAAAAAGAGGTTTTTGCTTAAATATGCGTGGGGTGACATTTTCCAAGTATTTTTCTTCATGTTGGATGGTTGGTGGCTTTATAGACGATTATATAAAAAAATAATAAACCATTAAAATAATAAACCATAAAAATAATAAACGTGCGATAAATCAGAAACACGAGTGTGAATCGCAAAAGAGGTCTAATCTCCGTGGCTTTATAGACGATTATTAATATAGAAGAAAAAAAATAAACCATTAAAAAAATAATAATAAAATAATAAATAATAAAATAATAAACCATAAAAATAATAAACGTGCGGTAAATCAGAAACACGAGTGTGAATCGCAAAAGAGGCCTAATCTCCGTTCAAATTAAAGCTGACCGAAATGCCATCGATGTTTTTCTTCATGTTGGATGGTTGGTGGCTTTGTAGACGATTATATAGAAAAATAATAAACCATTGTGTAATAATTTGCAGCGTTTTTATTACAGGATCTAATTCCAGATTCAAATAATCTGGAAAGAATATAGTATTGATTTTATTGAAGCTATGTGCTACGCCCACTGTTTAGCATATTTATGAATGGGTAGCATACATTCCACTTCATTGGCAGATGTTTTCAATGTTATTTATCCAAGAACAATACAAATACGGAGAAATTAAGTTGATACTGACGAAGCCATGTGCTACATCCCTTTGAAAATAAAGGCCTGAATGTATAACCTTGTGAAGTCACTCTCTGAGGCAAATTCGGAGGTCTGATGACCAGTTGGCACCTCAAAAGGACCAGAAGTGCGGTGAAAATCCGAAACGGGAAACGTGTAATATACATATGAACAATTTACATAAATAACGAAAACCTGCGAATATTCTATGTATCCAAAAATGCAATAGCCCAGTGCTCAATGAGTTCGTGGAGACAAGTAGAACACGTTTATGGACTCTTAACATCTTCAAAACACACCCTGTGCATACAGTAGATTGCTATGGTATTTATTGTAATGTAACGAATTGGCACTTCAAGACATTTTTTGAATATTACGTGAATTATATTTTCACACAACTTGTTGATATCACAACACAACACAAGCAAGTTTTAAAGAATAGCGTATAAACTTTTCCTGTACAACACCTGTTGAATAAAATTACCAATGGGTGTTGAACAGATAATGATATTATCGTTCATCGAGTGAATCAACCTATTTCAGTATTACCTACTGAAAAATCGAAAAAACAGCAATATACGCGTTGGTACTCGATATACGAGTTCGGGGTGACGAAAAGAGTGCTTCTTGAGATTATTTTTCAACCAAGAGGTTGTATAATTTTAACGATTCGTGCTTTGTGCCACACCCACAAGGCTGACTACTCCGTCATACAGCTACGAGTATTATTCCAATTTTCTTAACCACAGCTTTGCTTTTTTTTTAAATTCACTCAATAAATTGTACAGAATGAATGGATTTCAAAACTAACTTCAACAAAGAAAATTCAGCAAATTTCTAGAAGTAATGGAACACAATGCCATATTAAAAGAAAGATAATAACGAGAAAGGAGGAATTCTTATCGATTACCTCTTCAACTCTCTCGCAATTCCTGTTCGAGGTTTTCAGAAAAGAGTGAAAATCGATTACTTAGAGTTCATTACCTCGTGACTCGACTTCACGGCCACATGAGTTCGTCCATTGAAAACCTGAGGTTGAAATATAACGCATGGCCTACCTAACCATTTGGCAAGGGAAAATCGGCGAATAAAGCTCTCTCATTCAAAGGTCGTTAGCGGCTGATAGAACCATTAATTATGGATCAATGTCCCTCCCTCATTATTAAACTTCCTGGTCCTTAGGAAGGGAAGTGGGGCCTAATAAACTCGGCCCGATTTTATTTCCTATGTATGATTTTTTCTCTTGAAAATTATATTTTCCCCATTTCTCTCTTATTGGTCCTTTTTGGCAATTACCCATTATTTTTCATGTAAACAACTTGTGAGGGGGGGTTCTTTTCTACTTCTCTTCTACTTTTCTATATTGACACATTTTGCGAAACGTTCTGAGATTGAATTGGGTGAGTTCACCAATTTGGCATTCTCCCACACCCTTGAAAACGGCTGGTTCCAGCCCTCAACTCTGCGGCGCCTTGCCAGCGCTATTCACACTGCAGCGGAATTGACGTCCAGTAAGCTCGAGCTTACTGGACGTCAATTCAGCTGCTGTGTGAACGGAAGCCACTATGCGTTCATATGTACAGCGTATATGTGAAGAACTGTATATGTCATCAGCAAGCGAAATGTGAATATCTGAGTCGGTTAACAAGTATCTCGGCCTTAATTAATGTTGGAATTTCAAAATTTTGTTAAAATGACCACTCCTTCAGGGGGACGTCACTTTACCACAACTATGATACGGACGTCATTTTGAACCAAGATGTAAATATATATATATATATATATATATATATATATATATATATATATATATATATATATATATATATATATATATATATATATATATATATATATATATATATATATATATATATATATATATGATTTTTGGAAAAACTTCAGGGATCGTTTCAGAATGTTCCAAAGCGGATTTCAGTGTGAGAATTTTTCGAAAAAGTCGATTCTAAAAATTTTGAGGCCATTGCAATAGCTTCATTTTCTTTGAAAATTCGCTAATAACACGCTGCAAATTATTGCTGGGTATGCTTTGAAGATCTTAGGAGTCCATATTCATGTTCTAGTCGTCTCTACGAACTCATAGAGTACCCACACGGCTACTGCATTTCTGGTTACAACAAATATACACACGTATTCATTATATATATATATAGCTACAAACTTTTCTTAATTTTGGACAATTTTCATTTTTTAAAAAAGCATTCATATCAGAAATTTTGTGCTGAATCCGAATATACCATAAATTACCATGATTTTCAATGTAAAAACCTCAAAAAACGGGAAAAACCCATTTTTTTGGAGTTTTTTTGAATTTTGGACCACTTTGGATTGTCCAAAATTGCTGGTTAACGAACTTGACCTATGGTTTGTTGTTACAAACATTTTGGCAAAAACTAAAAAAAAATTTTTAAACAATTACTCAAGTTATCGTCCGGAATGACACATACATATATATATATATACATATGATTTTTGGAAAAACTTCAGGGATCGTTTCAGAATGTTCCAAAACGGATTTCAGTGTGAGAATTTTTCGAAAAAGTCGATTCTAAAAATTTTGAGGCCATTGCAATAGCTTCATTTTCTTTGAAAATTCGCTAATAACACGCTGGAAATTATTGCTGGGTATGCTTTGAAGATCTTAGGAGTCCATATTCATGTTCTAGTCGTCTCTACGAACTCATAGAGTACCCACACGGCTACTGCATTTCTGGTTACAACAAATATACGCACGTATTCATTATATATATATATAGCTACAAACTTTTCTTAATTTTGGACAATTTTCATTTTTGAAAAAAGCATTCATATCAGAAATTTTGTGCTGAATCCGAATATACCATAAATTACCATGATTTTCAATGTAAAAACCTCAAAAAACGGGAAAAACCCATTTTTTTGGAGTTTTTTTGAATTTTGGACCACTTTGGATTGTCCAAAATTGCTGGTTAACGAACTTGACCTATGGTTTGTTGTTACAAACATTTTGGCAAAAACTAAAAAAAAATTTTTAAACAATTACTCAAGTTATCGTCCGGAATGACACAGATATATGACGGAAAGGGCGTATTCACTAATCATAACTCAACATTATCACACCACTTGCATTGCTCTACACTAGCATTACGATTGAATTTAACTCATCAAACATTACTAGACCGACATCCCTTCGCGGGGTTCTCCCGAACTGCCTGTCCCCCTCTCGATACATCGATACACTCATCCAGTATCGAATAGGCTTCTCGTTCATTCGATACATCGAGATGCTGATTCAGATATCTTATTGTATTCCGGTAGCGCCTAATCTGAATACTGGCGATGCCGCCGACACGGCCAGCCCTGACAATGCAGGCGCCTCGACTGCGGTTGGGAAAGCAAGAGTAATGGATGAGTAGTAGCAGGTTCCTCGAAACTTGGGGAACATAAAATAGAATATTGCAACCTACATCATTAGTGAAATCTAGCAACAGTTTCTGTCCGCCGACACTGGCTATCATGACACCACCATCCAACTAGCACTCGGCTGTCCTGACAAACAAAATATTCGTATAATCACACAGAATCCGAGTTTACGGGCATCAAATTACAACAAGTGCAAGCAAAACTTGGCAAGGATTTGGAAGGTGCAAACCAAAATCCCTTGCAAAGGAAACGGGTTGCCTCAATCACAGAAACTGGATATTTCTAATTAAAAAAAAATAATGAAAAACTCACATAGAGAAGACCAGAAATCTCACTGAGAGGCTGAAAACCTCACAAGAAGAAAAGTAGAAATCTCATATTGAGCACACAGTATTAGTCACACAGACGATTTGTTAATATCACGAGGAGCAACTTTGAGTCTCACACAGAGTAACTTCATGTCTCACACAGAGTAACTTCATGTCTCACACAGAGTAACTTCAAGTCTCACACAGAGTAACTTCATGTCTCACACAGAGTAACTTCATGTCTCACACAGAGTAACTTCAAGTCTCACACAGAGTAACTTCATGTCTCACACAGAGTAACTTCATGTCTCACACAGAGTAACTTCATGTCTCACATAGAGCAACTATAAGTAAGTCTCACATAGAGCAACTATAAGTCTCACGTAGAGCAACTGTAAGTCTCACATAGAGCAACTATAAGTGTCACATAGAGCAACTAGAAGTCTCACGTAGAGCAATTATAAGTATCACATAGAGCAACTAGAAGTCTCACGTAGAGCAACCATAAGTATCACATAGAGCAACTAGAAGTCTCACGTAGAGCAACCATAAGTATCACATAGAGCAACTAGAAGTCTCACGTAGAGCAACCATAAGTATCACATAGAGCAACTAGAAGTCTCACGTAGAGCAACTATAAGTATCACATATAGCAACCAGAAGTCTCACGTAGAGCAACTTCAAATATAAATTTCACAAAGAAAAGTTGAAATCCGCGAACAATATTAAATGTAGAAATAAAAAATTGGGAACTTCTTATACAGACTTTCAGAAATTTCACAGAATGTGCTGAAAATCCCTTACAGAGGATCGTAAATATAGCTCACATAGACAAAACTGCAAATTACACGTAAGATTAGAAATCTCAATTAGAAACTGAAATTCCCACACAGATTGTAGTTGATATCTCACAAAGCTCAAATAGGATGTTGTTGAAGTCTCACACAGAGTATTTCGTAATATCAAATAGAGCGTAGGTATTAAAAGAGAAAAAAAAAAAAACTCAAAGATGGCATTGCTGAAAGTTCGCACAGAGTATTGCAGAAATCACAAGTAGAGAATACCGAAATACCCACACAGAGTGCACACAGATTAATGTTGTTGGAATGAAGAATTATTCCGACGTCCAACTATTAATTAAGAACTGCATTCGGCAACAACGTCTGGAAAATGAACTTCCAATTTAGAGGAAACTGATCAGGGACAAACTTTGACAGAACTTTGGTACACGTACCAAGTTATAGCTGATTGTTGGCAACCAAGGTCCCAAGATCCCATGTGTACAAAACCCACATCATCGAGTACCTCAAAAGTCAAGGTTTCAAAATCTTGAGTGCCCCAATATCGATAAGAAGCCACCTTAACTCATTAGGAGATAGTTCCACATTTGGTACCGTAGATCAACCCTAGGAACACTTACTGGGGCTCCTAACTACAACCAAACATAAAGAACTAACCACACGAGGGGGCAACTCGTGCGATCTTCATTCAACCGGAAAGTCTACGTATTGGCCTACAAATGCTAATAAAATTCCAGATGTGTTATACTTCTTTAAAAGTAGGGGGTATTATTACAGGATATTTACAAGTAGATGATAGTGATGACCCAGCCTCAGAACACTCGCCTGTTATCCTTACAATCAGCGAGCGAGTGATGCAGAAAATGAGAATTAATTAATCAGAAAGTTTCTCTAGAATCAACTCAACAGCTAGAAGAATGCATATATACTTGCTAATATATAGCATCCAGCAAGATGCCTCGCAAAGCACTTCTAACAGCAATACAACTGGCAGTAATGCATTTGAAGAAGTCCACAGGAAGAAAAAAAAAAACTGGTGAATCCCAAACGAAAGCGAAATATTGACCGGGAGTAACCAAGAAAAAGCCCAATTTATTGTTCCCAGACCATTTGTGTGAAACATTCTAACCCCTTCTGAATAGGAGTATCTATTTCTTCAAATAAAAATACAACACTAGTTTAAAAAAAAAAAAAAAAAAAAATGATGAATATGAAATTCTTCCTTTTACGTTGAGAGAACACAAGATGAAATCAAGCGTAGCATCAATCCAAGACTCCTGGCTATCAGTTGGAATCGCAAAGGTGCCTCTAGACAAAGAGACCTTCAAATTACTGCATACTATCAAAGCTGCGCTTAGGCTGCATCATGTACGTAATATCCCAGTAGAAATTTGCGAAAGTCACGATTCTCAATCCTGGAAAATCGCTTAACGAGAAGACTAGATATCGATCAATATTCTCTCTCCCAGTTCCTGTCAAAAATTCTTTCTCAAAATTACGACTCCGGTGGCTTACACTGATAACAGTGCATAGAAAATTGACTCTGCATAACCCATTCGAGTTCAGACAGAAACACTAATACCAAACACAATTTAAGAAAATAAGCACTCAGGATTAACGCCAATAAAGGCAGGAAAGCGAGCAAGGGCTTGTACTGTACCTCAAGTACACTCGAGACCCACCTCAACCTGAAGAAACAGTGATGGCTAAATTTACTGAAAATTCTGCTATTCGATCCATTATAGACGATGTAGAAGATACAACTCAACTCAAAAACTACAAACCTCCACCAACCAGGTTGCTATTTGGTCAAAGAAGTTTAGATTAAACTAAACGAATCAAAACCAGTACATTTACCAATAAAAGTACTTTACCAATAAGAAAATCCCCACAATACAATCCACAATTGAACCAATCAAGATACCACACGCTTATTTTCAAACTAAATGGGAAAATCACATTGAAGAAAAAAATTGAATAATTGAGGATAAAGCACAGAAAAATGAACAACTTCCAATTTCTCTCCACAAAAAATAAATACTAAAATAAAATGCAAAAATGCTCATTTACAAATCAACATATTTATGGACTCACGGGACCTATTACAACTCGGGGTTTATGCAAAAAAAATCGAATACAAAACGAGTCACCAACCAAAACAAAACACTACGACTTACGGCTAGAACACCATGGTATATGTATGAGGAATGACGATACTCATCGAGAACTGAGAAATGCTGTACATACCAGACAACGAATGACAAATTCGTCGCCTCAAACGAAACAAACCACATGATTTGATAGTGCTGTGTAGCTAGTGTTACTTAGCGCAAACAGTGACAATTAGTGATATTGTTCCTGCAAAAACATGGGCTAGTAGTTGCTGAACGATCTTATACTGTGACTGGAATCATTATGCAAACAAATGTTGCTATGAAATGTAAAATTTTGTTTCAGTCGCAATAACCAGTGTCATGAAGAATTTACGGATCTCAGACAAAGAAAATTGTTCCTGACAGTCAGAGAATTACAGAATCTCACTTAGAGAAAACTGGAAATGACACACAGAGCATTCTATAAATTTCACACAGAGAATTCTGGAACTTCACACAGAGAATTCTTATAAATCTCATACAGAT